>JBBMKB010094785.1:0-10915 GCA_037833945.1 Alaria marginata | reverse complement strand
CGACACGGGTGTCGCAAATAAGGCTTATTTGCGACACCGATCTGAACATTTTGCGCGTGAACCAATGTGACAGATATGTCCTCGGGTACTGGCCTGTTTTGGCCATGCGATAGCTTCAATGATGGCCCAGCACCATGCCGACACAGCCCTGGTGGTGCGGAGCCAATCTGAGCGGTGTGCCGCAAACGTGGTGCGGTGTCGCAAATAAGAAAGAAGTTGCGACACGGTGTCGCAAATAACATTACCCTTTATGATATGATGGGGTTCTCAGAAATTTATTATTTCCGACGGTGACTTTTCGGCCTCGGCTAATCATCCAAGTATGGTCACGGCCCCGACAATGGAACAAACCCTAACCCTAACCCTAACCAGAGGGCTGCTTGGTTAGTGTGGCTTGGGAGACTCTGAACGCTATTCGGGCACATTTATGATAAGGAAGTTCACTTCGCACGACCGGGAGGATGTGCGGGAGCTGCTCATACGTAGGAGGCAGATTATTATTATGAAAAAGGTACAACACAATAAGCCGTCGACGTAAAGTCAACTAACTGAAGGTTTATTTTCGGATCGATACCGGTACAGCATATTAATAGTACAATAGCATACATCGTAGACTGATCGTGGGAGGTCAATATGATATACCTGGTTTATGATACCGGGATAGCAGCATACCTGGTAAGTAGTAGGCTGGTCGTCGGCGGCCAAAAGCAACTGCACCATGTGCCGCATTGATTGCATCTATCGCGATCCGCACAGCAGTATGATTAAAAAACAAAAAAACAAAAGGGAAAACAAACCGATACGATACGCAGATCTAACTTGTCGTATATACGAGTATCATATATACGTACGTACTTCGTATACATACTTCGACAAAACCTCGCCAGGTGAATTCGTAAGGACACGCTGAAGAACAGCGCACCAACTCTGCTGCTGTGTCGCTGGTGTGGTCTAACGTGAACGCTCTAAACCAACGGTAAAACTGCACCCACGCTGACAAAACCACTTGGATCAAGCGTAACGTCATTTTTGCAGTATCGTCTTTAAAGTAGAATCCCTCTTCGTCGTGACGGGCTGGTTCGACCTCGCTCGGTCGGGCTAATACAGAGGTAGTAAACACACACACACAAGAAGAGAAACGGCGGCTCAAGCCTCAAAGCCGGAATCCGTCATTTTTATTATTATCGTAGTAGTAGTAGTCACTGCGACTCATATTTTACAGACACTATTAATGGGATCATTATCTGACGTCAGACACGACCGGATCCCGGGAATCGCGGCTGCAAACACAGCGATTACTCGTATCATGATATACAAGGTTCCCCTTCGGGACGTGATTGACGTGAAATCCCGGGGGTGTCGCACGTGAAAAGCGAAAAGGGAAAAGGGAACGGGGAAATACAGGCGTTCCTATATATGATCGGACATTAGCGAGGGCAGAAAACATAACAAATCTCTTGAAAACTAAAGAAAGAATATGTAGCCATCACGTAAGTAGTAAGTAACCGACGGGGGAAGTAACACCGACCAGGACAAACGACTTTTTCGTTATTAGGTCTGTTGTTATATTTACACAAGGCGATCCCAAAATAAAATCCCTGTTACACATTAAAGTCGACGGCTGATGTTCTACCTGTCATAATTACACCACAGGTATGAGGTATTTTCATAGCGATACCGGCATATAATCGTGCTCGTCGGGGAAAATCTTGTCACATTCTCGTGAAAGCTATGATACGATACGATATGATATGATATGTACTCGTATTTTGTATTTTGTACATACTACAGGTGGCCAACAAGGAGAACAGCCATTGAAGTCGGTCTGTTGCCATGCGATATGTCGCGGGGGGTCAATCAAGAACAAGATAATCGACTTCGAGCCAAGTTGTAAAACAACGTCCGTACTATTAATAGTACTGAGTACCAGGTACCAGGCACTGAGCACCACCAGGTGCTGAATAGTCAAGTGTGTGTGTCATGCGGCTGGCGAGCGCGAGCAATGGTATGATAGTTTTCTCCGCTTGCACGCTGCCGCTACTACTCCTGTACCTGGTACACGGTAGAACGAGTGTAATACTCGCAGTCCTCACGTGCGTCCACAAAAAGACCACAAAAGCTGAGTGTATATAGAAGTGCACCTAATAATACGAGAAACACACACACTCGACCACTACACACTCGCAATGACACACGCGCCATTCCGCGCAGATGATACAGATGATACAGATCTTACAGATCAAATCATGTACCAGCAGTATACGCAGTATACGAGTCGTACGGCATGTACCACACATGTCATATATACGTACGGCAGTGCGGTGTCTGATGTGATACCTGTGCGATACTGCAACGCTAGCAATTCGGGTACTTGGAAACCCGAACGTGACAATGTCATCATGTGATCATACTGCATAACGTGATATATACGAAACAGATCCAAGGGCTGCAGCGGGCGGTGCCTCGACGAGCACCACAACCAATAACCCCGCGCTTCCACTTCCACCGCTTCCATTGAGTCGTTGCCGGCCAAGCGGCCAAATCAAACCCGGCACACGAAACGCCTAACAAATAGTCCCACCAGTACCACCGCTACCCCCACCACCACAAGAACAAGCAGCAAGCAGGCAGTAGGGTTCAAAACCAAACGGGCAGGGGGGCAGGCCCCGCAGGGGGGAGGAAGGAGGCTGTTGGTCTTTGTTTAGATTTAGACTAATAATATTCATATATTATACGACTTGTCTAATATTAATAGTTTAAGACCAGGTTTGGACCAACAGAACCAACTAAAAGACCGTGATGAGGCCCGCCCCTCTCTCTACTTAATAAATAAAGACTGTAGGGACTCCGGGCTTGAGACAAAAACATTGACGAACCAAAGGAGGATAACGTAACGATAACGTAACGATAACGACAGCATCGGCCACATGAGGCAATTGGAGCTGCTAGTGTACAAGAGGCGTTCGAACTGCAGCGCTGGGAGAGCTGTAAGAAAAGCGTGCGGAATGACGATATGTACTCGGATTGCCTCAAGCTTTTGCCTACTGCTCTGGTATTAACGTATTAACCCTTTTGAGGCCCGTTTACAAGGACCATAAACAAGAGATTTGCGATATTATCAACCGTCCAGGAAGAGCCTGCAGCAGTATATACGAGTATCAGAATGCCGTGCGTGTGTCGTATATACCCTCCCCTACCGTTGCGCTTTGAACACACATTATGGCCGGCGGCGTCCCCGGCTGCTTCGTGTGTCCGATTCTGGAATCGTCAATGTATTTCGTCAAATTTCCCCTGTGAAGCCACAAAGGGGTTAAAAGACGCCTGCATAAATCGCGTTCGTCGCTTTTTTTGTTCGGAATGCATCTGGGTGGGTTCCTGAAGGGTTCACAGTAATCACAGGTTCGACACTCCACACTATAACTTTTGGAAAATAACGTCCCCATTAATTCCAAGTAGTTTGTTCCTAAACGCGCAGGGCTGCAGCAGTGCTACAAACACAGTAAGGGTTCCTCAGTAGTGCCGGTATCTGCCAGCCAAAAAAAACGGCACTACTGCGACAACCGGCACTACTCCGCACACTACCACTGTAGGTTACTGCCACTTGTGCCGGGCGATTTTGCCGGCACTACTGCGGAAACCGGCACTACTCAGCCGGCACTACTGAGGGACCCCCACTGCAACTGCTTAATGCGAGCGTATCTCTGTCTCGAAGTTTGTGACCACAGAGGTCGTCTCTCTAATACTAGTGCTGGGAGGGGTATTCTTCCACTCCGGATTGACTGGAGCCTGTCCTGTGACTACGGACTTAATGATTTATGCGAGTCAATGTGAGAACAACAACAACAACAACTCGTATAATATGTAGGAGGCATCGACTCCGACACTGCTGGTTGTGCTACCTGGTATGCTGGATGTAGATGGGTGGAAATATCAGTTTAGTGTGAAGAACACACATCCAAACTTAGAGTAGTCTACAATGCCATGTGTCCAAAGCGAAAAAAGATGTAGCAGGTACCGGGTACCACGTAGGTACACGGGGATGTATTATTGAGAAAAATGAAAAATTTAACACGGCAGGCGGCTGCATGGGCAAAAGGTAGTACCTAGTAGTAAGCAGTGCCAGTTGAGTAGTGCCGGTTGCCGCAGTAGTGCAGGTAAAATCGGTTGGCACAGACGGAAATAATAACCAACGAGCAGTGCGCGAACCCAGTGGTAGTGGCAATGCGCGGAGTAGCGCCGGTTGCCGTACGCAGATAGTATTGCCGCGTTTTTAGGCTGGCACATGCCGGCACTACAGAGGGACCCACGCCTACAGCTGTAGTTGGTAGTTGGACTGCCGCAAGCTCTTCCTGCCGCTACTACCATACTATGTATCATGATATAGACGCTTGCTGGTTCCGCACTTCTCGCCTGATGTAGGTCGCTAGACTATGTATCTACTAAACAAAAGTAAATATATACCAGGTACATATAATAATAACGTCTCTGTCTGTATTCGGCGTGGTTATGAGCTCCAGCAGTTTCGACAGGACGGGCCCAGCAACCTACCACAGGGTATGATATTAATATTTAGGGCCGAGGGCTTCCGAGGACAGGAGGAGCCGCTTTGCTGCATCTTTAGTCTAGACAAGTACATATTTTCGTCCATTCGACCCTACAGAGTGCAGCAGCTCATATCATACGATACGTACGATGACCAAGAGAGCAAAATGTCACAACTTAACAACGTCACGCGCACAGAGCAAGCAGCTGATGAAAGTCGGTAAGAAGAATGTAAGAACACGGGATGATGGATGATATGCCTTTTAGTTTGGTTAGTCAAAAAGGAACGACGAAGTTGCCGCTCGCCCCCTCCCATTTACGTCCTTTTACGTTGCGTCAATGTCATTGCGTGTTGATTCCTCCCTACGATCCCTGCCCCTTCTCAGCGAGATATGAGAATAATACTGCTGTTGCCGGTATATACACTCCAAAGTGCGTGCATATACCGCTGTGAGTCCTCTGTCGCCTCTGATACCCCCCCGACAAGATGATGATGAGGCAACAAACAACTGCGAGTTCAAAAGGAGCAGTCCACGTCAAAAATTGCAGCAGCACATGAGCAGTTAGTTGAACACCAGTTGAACAACCAAAAAAACAACAACTAACCCCACTCGACGTGTTCAGCCGTACGTATCCGTTTGTATCATACTGACACGGTATCCAGAGTACCAGGTACTTGTCGTACCTCGTACCGGTACCAAGTATACGATATTAGACTCGATATTAATACCAGGTATAATATCATACGTGCTGAGAAACTTTTTAGAAGGAGCGCGTCAAACGAACGGGGCCGATGGGGGCCGAACATCAAGATATATACGCACACAGAACTCCCGCTCGCTCTCCCTCCTCCGCGCTCGGGGGCAACAACCTCCGGGAGGAAAAAACTAGCCGCGCATCTCTGATGACACAGACCATATCATACATGTACCAGGTAGGACTTGCCTTCGGCCGCGCATAATCAGGGACAGGTTAGTCCGCGATATACGGAGAATACGATAGAGCAATTATTACCAAAGTGCATCCTCCACGATATGTGTAGGAGGAGAGGAGGCTGGAAAGGTCGTGAGTCGTAAGCCGTGACTATATATAAGGGGCTGCAGGCGACGTACTTGCTGATGTACTTGCAGTTAGTTGGCCGTGCATATACAGCTAATATACAGGGAGTACAGGGACAAGATGAGACAAGGTCGTCGTAGTTCAGCCAATCTCGTTATAATAGTAAAATAGCCCGCGGCATGTCTCATGTGCGGAGAACAGAGCAGAGCAGTATTTATAGCAGTACTTCTGCCGAATACCACAGGTACCTACCTACCTGGTGTAAAATACTTCGGCAACCTAAAAGGCTGGTTGGTCGTGAGTCGTCATTATACAAGCTTTCCAGGCAACGGAGACCGGCGATTGATATTCACACTCGCCACGTCGGTACTATTAATACTATACTGCTGCTGCTGTAAAGACTATGCATAGCTAGCTGCCTGCGCTGTTTCGCGACTGCATTATGGTGGCAATACCGCTGACATCGAGAAACATTGAGTACAAAGAGAACACTGCCATTTTTGCTGTTGCTGCTGCTGCTGCAGCTGCTTGCTGTGCCACCAGGCACTGCTGTAGCACCGCCCTGACTGGCTGGATTATGATGCACACGACGAGAGATGAAACGAAAGTACGAAAAAGAAAAAATACCGAGAGGTCACAAAACACAAGAAAAAACAAAAAACAGCTTGTTGATACTTGATACGATGCCGTTCGTTCGAGCGCCTTTTTTTCTGTGATACCCATCGGCATCCAGCTCTCCGGCAGTATCTGTGCTGGTGCTTCATCGTAGAGAGACAGAAACGCAACAAGCTCGGATAGTGGCAAACTTTGACACGAGACAGGAGATATATGGCAAAGCAGTGCGTTTGGCGTGAAAACAAAAAAAGCGGAACATAGCCAGAGCTACGTTCGCAGCAGTTCGTGCGTTCATTCGGTTGTATTTTTAAAATACGAACGAAAAGAGTCTTATCTATTTCGTAGAGCTCGCGGGATTTTTATTTTATTTGCACTTTTATACCGAGTTGAGTGTTGTAGTGTTTGTTGGATCATAACGAAAAATGCGTTGGTCCGGATAGCAGATCATATAGTTGCAGCCGTATGGTAGATAGATAGCAGCTGGACTGCTGAGCTCGGAGCGGGGCATCGCAGGGCAATGCCACGAGTTCTTCAGAAGCAGTGGATTATTTAGATGGGGGGAGGAAGTTCATGATGAAACGCCGGAGCTTGGGGGCTCTAGGTATGACGCGGGCTCTACGCTCACGAGTCACGAGCATGTGTGTATATCGTGCGATCGTAAAACTCGTGCCGAAACAAAAAAACGAACACATCTAAATTTGTCGGAAAACAAGTCGTGACGATGACGAACAGCAGCGACTATATACGCGAAGCAATCGGGTAGCATAGGACATGTGGCCGAAGGTGTACAAGGTATATAGGGAGACGCTCAACACGGCCGGAGCATCGTCGTGATACTTGAACGAACTGCTACACGCATTTCTCGTTTGTTTGAGAACCTGCCGAAAACAATCGATCCACATCATCTCAGAGCGGCATTTTGAGCGGCCCTTCACGAATTGTGTCCTTGTAAATGCAGTGGCGGATTTTTTGTTGGAGTACATTGCGTTGCCTCGAAACAGGAGGGGGCATGCTTCTAGTAAAAGCACGCAGCGCAATGCGGTGGATGCTGCGAGGGGCAAGCACCACGGGGTGTGTATGTGGCAAACCCGACGAGAGCTGGTTGAATCAGACTCGCAAGCGAGCGTGGAGCGAGCCGGCCAGGCTACGAGTATCTAACTTTAGAGAAAGCGAATCGAATGATATGATACGCATGGCACAAATACGGAGCTGCCTTCTCCACTTTTTTATACAAACGTATGGTATGCAACATAGGGGAGCGGAGCTGCCTTTGGCTTGCACTTCCTACTTTCGTACCATCCTGGACGCAAATATAAAGACCGTTTACACATTGAACGAAATATACAAAGGGTCTTATATTTGCGTCCATAGTGGCATACAAAAAAAGACACGAAAAAAGTGTTTCCAGCAAACAACCAGCATCACAGAGTCATAAAAAAAGGAAACACAACACAACAACAACAACGCACAACAAATCCGAGACCGCGTGGCGCCGGCCCGTCAACTACAGAAGCCTGCAAAGCTCGGCAAAGAGGATAGGAGGGTATGAGTCACCCTTCCTGCTGTACCCTGCGCGCGTGCGTGCCCTACCAGCCCCTCCCGCCCCCCTTGCCAGACATCACTTACCACTGTGGTCCCTGCCCCGAGCTCAATAAATCGGCGGTTCGGAAATCCAGCCCCATCCGGCAGCAAAACAAACGACGCTGCTGCTCCGCCCTCCCTCAGTGCGGTCGGGCACGGGGTTCCCGCTCGCTGATGGCTTGGGGGTGCTGGCGGCTCACTACTCGCGAAGTTGTACGTAGTCGAGGATGGCGCCATGCTCGCCTCGAGCGCTGCTCCGTGCCCTCCTGGACCAGCTGGGAGGTGGTGGTGGTGTTGATGTGAGTCTCGCCATTGCTCTATTGACACATCCATTGCTCGCACTAAAGCCATACTATTATGCAGGGCACCAGGAGGCCGAGCTATACGCCAGAGCAGCTGAGCGGCACGCCTATATAGATAGGCGGGAACGCAGCACTAGATGGTGGCCTCGTGATATTCCTCTCCAGCAGCCGGTGGCTTGGCTTTGCGGCGGCGTCGCGAAGGGTGGGCTGGTAGATACGTGGTAGGGTGGGGTGGGTGTGGGGTGGCTCTCGGTAAGATAGAGAGCTGGGGAAATCTCCCAATGAGAAACGAGAGAGTAAGAAATCGAGCCACCAAAAACAAGTCAAATTTAGTATGGAGGAAAGACCAGACCCAGTCGTTGAACCCCAACGGCCCAAACGACGGTAATTGCACCGCATGTCGTTTTTATTTTCCGGGCTACCTTCATGGGTACCTCGATTTAAGAGCATCAAGTTTGACAATTAAAAAAGCCGAAACAATCAAAGCCGAAACAAATTCAAGCTGGAAACAAGTCATAATCCTCCCACCACGTACCGGGTGGGGGGGCACAACACTTGGAATTATTATAGTATGCGATGAGTGTTGCCGTGAGATGAAAGGGTTGCCCTTGCAGTCTATGTATATGCCCTTTTATCACGGCTGCCAAAAAAAGACTACGCCCTAATTCCAAGTAGTATGTCCTCAAAAACGCGGCTGTGGCTGCAGTTCTATGAAAAGACCTTGCGCTCTTATTTGTAGTGACAAGTGACAGCAGTTTGCACTCTTTGAACCGTAATATAGATTTTAGTATGTGCGAGACATACCGATTAAACCCGAATATGAATGCGCTTTTACGCGTCTTCGTTTTCTACTGTTGTTGTTGTTGTATCTTCGTCATTTTTGCGATTGACACACGCTGCACATTGTCGGATGGCAAACACAATAATAATAATATGAATGCTCTCTCAATATTTCATATCTTGCCCGCTCTTAAATCGAGGTATTTAGTATATGCCGGAACGGCCGGGAATATAAGGCCGGGATGCGGGATCCATACATCGCGACGATTTATTCGCGATTAATTTGATTGTCAGTTGTTGTGTTTCGGATTTTCAGATTTTCGATGACGAAAAATGACGACCGACGGCGGGGACGGCAAGCAGTTCTATTCGTAACTCGTTCGTCACTCCACTAGCTACACTTCGTGTGCATAAATCGGGCTCGCATAATCACACTGTAAAATAACATAAGCTCGCTCTTCTCGTGATTGGACGAAGAGAAAGCAAAGCTCCGCCGTTCCTAGGCCGTCCCCCGCTGTTTTTGATCGTATCTTTGGGACTACCAGGGTACCTGGTACCGGTATGTTTTTTGGAGACCAGACGACCAGACACCAGACACCCACCAGACACCACAACAACAACCAACACCCAAAAAGATACCTCTTGGAACAAAGATATCGCCGCTGGTTTTTGGTGTGTTGATACCTCTTGGCACAAAGATATCGCCGCTGGTTTTTGGTGTGTTGGTGAGTTGTTGACTTTTTTTCTTGTTTTATTTGACACATACATCTACGATCCACTCTATCTATATACGACGGGTACGACGATAATAACATCCCCGGCACGCCACCGTTCGTAAAACGACACCGCCTGTCTGGGCCTGCCCCGAGAGAGAGAGAGCTTTTGGTAGAAGAAGAGGAAAACAGTGCTTGGTGCGAAGACACGCGCCGGGCCCGTGCCACGCTAAGACACACGGTGAGCCCCCCCACGACTCTACCTTACGTGCAGTTAGTTATGAAATTATATCACACCACCACGACGAGCTGTTTGTTTGATTGCCTGTCTGTCTGTAGATTCGCTATGCACGGGGTATACGCTACTACTAGGAGTATGATACTACAAACAGCAGTACTCTGTATACAGCGGGATGTGCTGCCAATAGTGCCGGTTGAATAGTGCCACACTGCTCTCTATAGTGCCGGAAAAATCCCTTGGTACGGCTGGATTCTCACTTAAAAGTAAATAGTAACGGAATTCCGAATAGTGCCGATGCCCTGAATAGTGCTGGTATATGTGGCTGGCACACACATACCGGCACGATTGGGAGCCCCCAACTGCTGTATGTGCGTGTGTGTCTTTTGCTACCCGGCAAACATATACATATTTACTCGTATAATTATGATATCATCATTTTTTTTGTCAGATTTTTGTTTTGTTTTTTCGTCGGGGGTGCTACAGAGCAGTACTCTCCTGTGAACGTGTATCACACAGCGTTGGCTGGTCTCGAAAGTGCCATCCCCACGACATCCGGTGCGGAGCCTGCGTGAAGCGTTCGTGGAATTGCTACTGTATTCATGCATGCATTCAACAACGACAACACACAGACAGGTGGCCGTTTGCGTTTTTGCGGTGGCAGTTTGGACAACCTACTACAGCAGTAACAACAGCAGTGCAGCAGTCGTATCAAGATTCGAGGCTGTCTATAAATTACAACGTGCCTCGTACGTTGCGGTACCTTGTCAACGTCGGCCCGACGTACTGAGGTTGGGTTTTTGCGACAAAGTGCCGCAACCAAAAGGCAAATGGCCACCTGTCTGTGCGGTGGGAGGCATAGTCTAGTCGTTTAGGTTGTTTGCACTTATACTATACTCTGTGTAGACTACTACTGTAGACGGAAACGACGTACGTAGGTAAGTCTAGGGAAATATAAGTAAATACAGAGGATTATACATAAGTACACGTACAATTCGGTAAATAATAGTAAATAAGGATAGACGTAAATACACACCAGGTAAAATGTGATGACGTTTTTGTTGCGGGCGATCCGGAAATAAACC
>JBBMKB010094774.1:0-10917 GCA_037833945.1 Alaria marginata | reverse complement strand
GATAGGGGTGATAGCAAGCGGTGCGCTGAAAAGATCCTAACATGACGGTGTGCTTTTCGCGCAAAGCGGAATACAACATCTTCATAGCCAGCGATCACATCATTTCCGGATCAACCTAACCACGGTAGGTAGTACTAGTGCATGCCTCTCTGGTACCGTACACACAGCTACAATCAATTTCACGTCCTCCAATAGGCACATATAAATACCCCCCAAACGGTCGGAGTAAGGGGCAAATATCCCGCTAACGTGTCATGGCTCGAATCAACTTTACTTCAATCGCCGCACGCTTTCTAGTCCACCCCTGGTCCGCCTCGAGAGGGACTGACTACAGCACCCATCCAGACGAAACCAATGAAAACCTTGTTGCCGTGTCTACATTGGCCCCCCCTCCATGGGCGCTACACGCAACCACGATACTAAAACACGTCCCCGGCACCCGTACTTTTGCAACCACAGGGTTTCCGTGCTCAACCATCCAATAGCAAGATTGTCTTGTTTCATTTGAGTTTCGGTCCAATTGGCTAGTACATAGTGCCCCAAGACAATACGGAGGATACTGGCTCCATGCAGACACAGGCCTTTAGGGGGCACTACTTCTGCGTTTGGGGCTACCCTAACGTGCTTGACGTGACAAAGCCACAGCTGCACGTTGAATACTTTAAATTATTATACAGATCGGTTCTAAACGTATTGGGTGACTTCTCAATTGAAGTGCCCTGTCATTCGGGAATGTGCGGACTCAACGGCGCAAGCCATACTGTAGCACGGCTTTGGACAAGCCAAACCCATATATATATATATTCACGTTTCCGCGAGGAAGCAGCCTTCCGCCTGTAAGGCGTGAACTCGGCTCGTGCTTCCCAAAACCACCAGCGAAGGGCGGTGGACAGGTGAAATGTGATTCCCTGTGGCTGGCAGTGAAACTCGCCACGCCTTAGCCAAGAGCACGGTCTGAACCACTACGGTAACAATCATGAACACGTTCGCGACAATAAGTACCCCCCCAAAAACTGATGTAAGGCCTGACCTTTCATTGGACTCGTTCGCTTTGAGAAGGAGGGCAACGTACATGCTCGCCATGACTACGCCGTTGCCCCACCGGTAGAGGCTCATATCTGTGCTGCTTTCAAAGGGGGACATCCACTCCGAAATGAATAGGAACACTGCAGCGAGCGACAGCACAACCGCGATCTGGTTAACCGTGTTAGGAACAAGGAATACCGAAGCCATGGTAAGCGCCACCCGGCGGCAGCACTCCACTACTTCAAAGTAGTACCGAGACGGCTTGTAAGTACCCCAGATACTGCTGAACGGCTTGAGGTAGGCGATATCCTGCCTATCGGGCCTTTTAAGATGTTTCCGGTTTCGAACAAGCCACCAAAAAAAGAAAGCCGGAATACCGATGGGGTATACGACGACCATCAGACTGGCGTATGCAGTGTACGCGCTGTGTCTGTCCGTGGAGCACTTGATACTATAGTCAGCCTGAAGATAATCCTCTCCGTCATCGAGCGACTCGCAGATGTATGTCTGGAACACCGTATAAGAGACGGAAGAGTACACGAAAAACGTAAAAAATAGCGCCGCGGACAGATGCTTGCCCCGCACCATATCCACGTGACGGTTGGAAGGTGTACATCTCCACTTCGCGAACGCTGAAGCACCAGCAAGCACCCCGAGCACCACAAGCGGTGCGATCGTGGCAAGTAGAAGCCGGCCGTAAAAGTTGTGCGAATAGAGGCACGAGTACGACATCATGATGCCGACGTCAAAGTTGGCGAAGCTCAGGTAGGAGAGGAACACTTCGTACTCCTCTGGATACACATCCCCGGCTATTGCTGAGAACTGGGGGAAATCGCAGCAGCAAGCGTACATGGGGAAAGGGAATAGGCTCAGCAAAGGGTATGTCGCGTGGCAGAAGTATTGTGTTAGCAAGGACTATTGTAGGGTCAAAAAACGAGGATTAGGATGTCATATGTTCTACGACCACGAAGGTAGTAAGCAGACGAGACCATCGTCGTCAACGGTATAGGCTAATCGACACGGTCAACAGGAAGATATTTCTGAGATACCGCAACGAATATTTCCAAGGAGCACATATTGCAATATATGTTAGGAAATATGAGCTGCGTAGAAGACTCAGGCTTACGTAACATGCGAACTTTTGGTTGGAGAATGACTCGAAAACCACAGTAAGAGATGTTTCATGGCATTAAAAACGTACCTCGCATTGATAAAACTTAATATAGTTCACGGAAAACCATGACTACAGCCGTCGCAACGGAAGTAGGCCACTTCGTTGGACGGCTACATATGTACCACATGTACAGGTCGATCGGTTCAACAAGCCTATATATCGCCATAGCAGCGATTTCGGGTAACAACTACTTGCTTTTTTTAATCCAACATCAGAAATCGCGATTGACTGCCGTAGATTGTCTTTCCTACACGTTTCCTCTCGAAAACATAATAAATAATTAATCACACAATTCGTATTGAACTGTAGCCCTATGACCTAGTTGTGAAAGGGCGATTGCCAAAGGACGAAACAATGCTCGTAGGCGCTCCATTTTCCGCAATTACAACTTCAACCCCAAACAACACGACGGACACGTCAAAACCCTCTCAAATATAGCGACTACGAACATCGTGCAACTACAGGGTAAATAAAATGTCGTTTTATTACTGTGAAGACGAACGAAAGACACATTTCTCGCCTATGGTATATGAGCGGTACGTCTTCACACCTGGGAGACGATCTGCCACACAACCACGACGATCTTGATGGCAGTCAGTGGGAGCACGTTCATCGCGAACTCCTGGAAATCAGCACATTTTCTCTCGAACAAATTATATCGCAGGTCCCGTCCTTCCCTTGTTTCGTCATCTTCCGCCCTCCCCAAGTGTCTCAAGAGCATGCCTACGACCACAATGACAACGACCACCGCGGATAATGAAATTCCCAGTGCCGATCTCCTTGCCTCTCCGGAGCATTCCCTGCAGCTGTGCGCCAATCCAGACGAGAAGTCCTTAGCACATACGGAGCAGTCTGCATCGGGAGAAGCCGGGGAACGCGAGAACGAGGGCCATACAACAGGGCACAATAGCTTAGAGGGAGGGCTAGGGTTGGTGTCAGGATAAGTAGTTCCTACCATAACCGATACCCTGACCCATCCATGCAAAATAGATAAATACGGAGTTAAATTTCCCAAATGCGCGCCAATTCGAGCTCCATGGGTCTCCGTAACTAGCCATCAATCATTTCATATTGTAGATGTAACTACTGTACTGCACCGATCTTCGTCGAGGTTTGCAGCCCATCGCTCAAAGTCTACAGCAACTACTGGAACACAGAACAGTACAGGAGTATTTAATCTCCTACTTTGGTTTGATTCCAATGGGTTTGTTCTCTTTCCTCTGGCTGTTTAAGAATATAGGCCCTTGTACCGATTATCGGGTGGAGAGCGCGATATCAATGGGAATCCAGAAAGTTCCTGATCGGGGGTGGTCTCCAGTTGGATGCGACACTGGCGTCAATGTTCTTTTTCTCACCGATTATCGTATATACGCCTTTGGTTGGCAACTACAACAGTCCGTAGTACAGCTGTACGCGGACCTGCTTAAAGTTCTGGCAATTGAACCTTTATGGTTGGTACATATAGCGAGTGCTGTATACTCCCCAATTCGTTTGGTCATAACTGATATTTAATATTTACGGCACGCTTCTAGCTAGTTTACCTGTTTCAGTATAGTCTACTTGCTGTTCAGCTCAACCAGGCGGAAGCTATTTCCCTGTTGCCTTCTGCTTTCAGCTGTGGTCACAGGTACAGTATTGTGTTCCCCCAGGTACTCTCAGGAGTTTGTCGCATCGGGTTCCGCATTCCCACGGCTCATCGACCGGAAAATGTTTTTCCAAACCGCATTCTCGCACTTCCAGGGGTGGAAGAAGACTACGAAGACCGGAGGTGTATCTGGTACACGAACACATATTATAGAACCAAGTACCCCCGCCGGTGGTTTGAACTCACATGAACCCTCATAACCATCAGCGCAGTACTCGCCAGGGTCGTCGCCCCCTGCACAGGCTTCCTTCCTGTAGCACTCAAGTACGACGGCACTAATATTAGACGTGCGGTAGTACCCCTTACGAAGGGTCAAACTTGCGACGGTAGTGCCGCTCGAGCCACTTTTTGTACCCGTTGGCAGTTCTTCGCAGACAGGCGTTCCGTTCCCTTGCCGGATCTGTACACCATCGGGAATCTCGTTTGCGGCTGTCGAACATCCTTCGCACACCTTGTCGAAGCGGGAGATGTTCTGTGGGGTCGGGGTTGGGGATAGGGTTCGGAATCGATTATATAGTCATGCCACGGTAAAAGTGATCCCACATAGTATTATCCGTGCTGTTTCGATCTGACAATGTGTACCTTAGTTTAACCTTTAACGTCCATCACCCATCCCTTACTTCTTTCCTTCCGAAAATATAGAATACAAGCAAGATGAGTCAAGTCAGAAACCTGTTCACAGCGTCTTAGTCCATTATATTCCTACTCCCGAGTGAGCGTTGTTCTCAAGTGCCAAATATGGTAAGCCGCCAGACCCCGAGTGGACAAAATTGTACACTCACCTCGATGAATATCAGTTCAACGGTTCGGGCGTCGACAGCAGACGGAAACTGGTAAACTTACGAGGCGGCTGGGGCAGTATCAATTAACCACCAGGTAAACCTACATTCAATATGATTGCATTTACGAACGTACAAAACGTGCAAGACCAATTGTTACACAATGAGATAAACTGAGGAGGGCCAGCGTTGTGATTTACGCACACATAAATGCCTGTGGCCTCGCTCTCTCGATCACATCAGGTACATACCTCCACAGTACATATTATGCGATGCATCAGGCCTGGCACCACGACAAACAGGCACGTCTTGGAATAAATAAACTCTGACCTAATATCATGTGGCATTAAAACCGAAGGTACGCGACTACATGAGAAACCGGCTCAACACATGTTAAAAGGTCCGAACCAAAGGCCAACCAGAGAGAGAGGTAGGATATCTATGCGAACGAAGAATTAAGCCAAACGGGTTTGGTAAAGATTTCGCAATGGTTTCGTATGTCATAGGTCTCGGAAGTATGGGTGCGGTGTCGGACAATAGTATTGGTTTACCCCGGACTACACGTCGAGATCTCCACATCTTGTCCATTAGGAAAACTGCGGCATTTTTGGGTGTTCGTGATACGTTGGCCGGCCGCATTACACTTTATAACCTTACACCGTTGGAGTATGGTCTAGGAAAAAGCATATATATAGAGAGAGTTGTTGTAAGGACTACACAAATCAAGTGCCGCCCCTGGCCCTCACCACGTCGATGCGGGTGTCGCCGTACGTGCCAATGGGACAATGAGGCGCGTTATTTAGGAACGAGACGTTCGAGAACTCAACCGACGAGGATACAGACACGCTGGTGATGGCCGCGCCGACTTCGCCCGCCGTGTTGGTCACAAAGCTCGAGTCGTTCAGCACAACACCCCCGACCAAATAGATCGCCCCTCCCGAACCACCTGCCATTTCGTGAATACGTTCAGTTGCCATGCCACGTCATAGAATGCGTTTGCCATGTCACGTAACAAGAATACGGTTAGTGACAACGATGAATGCCGTCGACTAGACAGGTCGCTCTCCCCGAAAAACCTATCATGGTCATAAGACGGCGATCAGTGGCAAAGAGTGGCGACGATAATGCGAGTACACCGTCATGAGCGTACTAATGAGTTAAAACCAGCCCGAGCCAGTCGATCTATCCGTCGGTATGTATTACATATCTTCAATGATTCCACACTCAATGTATCTATTAGGTGACAGAATCAGCACAAGGAAGTTATCCACAAAGATGACCTCGCAGTGTTCAGCCGGAGTTGGACAACGCGATATATTGACACCTTCATACCTACCTGGTATTCCTTAGCCGGCCGCTTTATACGCTCGGAAACAAAACAGGAGTAGAATGTTGTACATCCATTAATAGGGAAAGGGCCGAACATAGTTGCCGCGGGAGTAGTTATTGTGCACTCGTAGTGATACTTACTATTTATAATGCAACCTCATACATTAACATGTACGTCTGTTCTCGGCTGAATCCTGCTTGCATGGTTGTCACGTATCCTCTGTCCAATGAATTTTCCAGCCCGTAACCCCCACACGGTAGTAGCGTTTTGTACTTGCCATATAGCGCGAACCTACGCATGTAAGTGTATCATATGATTCTCGGCGCGCTCTTACTTGCATGGTTGTCGCGGAAGACGGAATCAGTGACGAGGTCGACCCCTGTGCCACCGAACAAGTACAGTGCACCTCCGTCTGAAGCTGTGTTGCCGGTAAACGTGCACTTGTCGTACGCCCTTGAATTTGGCTCCGGAGAAGCCAAGGAGATGGCGCCTCCAAGCTCCGCCATGTTTGATGTGAAATTTGTTTCGGATACATTAACCATACTCGGTCCTTTCATGTAAATGCCGCCACCGTCGGCCTCTGCAACGTTCCCGGCGAATAACGGCCCCCCTGAAATGCTTACGTTGCCGTCCACCACATATATTCCACCTGCCGTACACGAAACCGTGTGTGTCACCGTTCAACTCACACTTGACGCAAGCTGCTAATGGTACATGGTACTACTAATAATACTAGTAACCGTACGATTGGGGTGCACCTAACGTTTCTGCGGTTCCTCACCTGAGGGGTTCTGTACCTCACTCGAAACCTAAATATGTTATAAAGTTACAACTGCGACACGATGAAAATCCCCACGGCATATTGTAGTATACAACTGAATCATAGTTGGGCGCCATTTGTGGGACCCTAGCATACAAACTCAACATGTGACAGGCTTGGCCGAATCAACCGCCTACGAGGGAATCGAACGCGCAGCAGTACGAGGAGAATAACCTTAAGCCCGGGCAGGTCGACTCCTCGCGTTGGTGGTGCATACACTAAATATATGCCATATATGTCGCAGCAGAGCAGCAGCCAATGCTGTGATAGATATGGTTTCGTTTCTTTTACTGTATTTAGCTGCTAACAGGTGAACACAGCGCAACTTGTACATGTCTCTCTTGACGCGATATACAAAGCGTTTGTCATCCGCAACGCAAAAGATTGCTGCCTAAGGATAATCAGAAGAATGGTGCAGATCAGGTTTCGCACATTGATGCCGAGCTGCTCCATAGGAATGGCGAACACAGCTAACATATATACATGCATACAGGCTGCAGGTTGCTGGTCAGGGTAGCTGCGTGTTTAAAGCACAATCTAAATACACCTCAGCTGTGAGATCGAGAGCTTCGTCGAAACTCATCTTGCAATCCGCGTGTGATACTTCAATCAGCGTGTTACGGAGACTATTCCCTAGTCAGTGATAACGGTGCTTTTCACCGCCGCTGGCCTACCTCCGAAGTAAGCAGAGTTAGACACAAACGTAGCATTCCCGGCGACAGCGAGATCGCCTTCTTTTTGTCTAATGGCTCCTGCGAGGACAGGAAAACAAAACGAATGCAGGTAAGGCACATCGCACATACCACGATGTGTTCCGCCACAAATACCGTATGCACTTTATGGCATAGTCCTCTCGTATGTCGGACGGACTGGCGCTTTAGATGTCCCTCGATGCAGGGGCAAACGCGCGTTTTCTCTGGTTTGGTTGCGAATGGGCTTTATTCGATTCACACGTTGCAGTCCACAGCGCAACGATCAATCAACATTCACGTTGACTTCAAACATTGTGATCGCAATGTACGGAGTTAGGTTCGCGTGCTGTGTTGAGTGGACCAAGTCAGATGCAGACCCATATCTGCGGTGCCATCTTCGCCTCACGGAATGTTTGGCTTTAGTCGTATAATACAACCATCAGTTACCACCCCCAAGTAAAGGGTACCCGACGGCTCGATAGCGTTATACCGGGGTATTTTCCCTTTGAAGAGGTTCGGCACAACCGCGTTATTGATACCTGGCACCTCGGTTAGTCCGAAAAATACCCTCGGTACCGGTATCCCCTACCAAACATACCCATGGTGTAATCCAACCAGATAGTTTTACCTCCGCGTAAGCTTGCCGAGTTCCTGTCAAACGTCGTGCTGCCGGAGATGCGGATGCCTGAGTGCAGGGAAGCAATACCACCTGCAAGAGTAACCGTTACCTCGTATTGGCTGGAATAACGCGAAATCATACCTCGAGGGTTGATGTAGTCATTACCTTTGTACGCTGCACACCAAAGAAATTAATGTGGCCGACTAAAGCCAAAATAGACTCGTCTAGTTGCATGCATGTGAAACATTTGACCATATCAGCTTGTAGACTGCCCGGTGCTGGTATACACGTTGATATGTTATCGTTTTTTCTAATCAATGGCAGTATCTACTGAAACAACTGCCATGACCTTTGTCACTTTGCCAATCACGGACTTGAGTTGCAAACTGACCTTTTCCTATCAATGAGTTGCGATGTTTTGTTTCAGGGGACGGTGGCCTTCACCCTAACGCCAATCGCAACGGAGCGTGCATCGCACGACTGGGGGATGCTGGTTGTGTTGTGCCCACAATACCATCGCAGCGTGTTGCTCGACTTAGCACATTTGCCCCATGTGTCACCGTTGCTGACTTCATATACCAGGGTATGTAAATATGCACCAAACGACATGTGTGTGGATTACGAACCTATACAATACGGTCTGCATCTACAGTACTGGTACAAAAAAGGTCCATCGTACCTCCTTCAAGCTGACAAATCAATATTTTGGCTGTTTTACTCGATTTCTAGAACAGCCTTACCGTAGTATGTTTCAAACCGCTACATTGGGTGCCTCTGGTTAAGCACATACCTGAGACCTGGTACCAGGTATTTTATAAGAAGAACATTCAGCTATCGGTCAAAACAGTTTGTCACGACAAAGTATTTATTGTTGACAACGCTTTTCTTCTGTCGCCCGTTTCCTAAAATGACGTTTTCGCTCGGTACGTAACGTCTCCGTGCCTATAGAACTCCCCAACTAAACAGATCGCAAGCGCGGGCGCCATGCTAGGCCCGTTGGCCCGCGCAGCGAGTTGATAGTCTTAGAGCCAACTTCAACGAAGCATGAACTCGGATGTCAATCGGGCAGTAGCGACGCACGATCGTGTCAGCGAACTGGTGACTCTTGTATCGGAAGGATATCACTGCAATCCTGACTTAAGACAAGGTCAATATGTGCAGTAGAGGGTTTTCTATTCATAATATTACACACCTTTGTGGGATAAAATGCCTGGAATAAGCGTGGGACAGGTTTTGCAATTCGACTTGTTACGGGGTGACTTCGAACCGGGGTACCCACCGTGGCATGTCCACCTTTCCCAATAAAAAAGTGTTCTCTTTCCGGTCTCACCTCCATTCTCGGCTTGGTTGCCATCAAAAACGACGTCTTCATCGATGCCAAGCTCAGATAGAGAGTAAATGTGCACTGCACCTGCAAAGGAGCACGAGGGTATCAGGATTGATGTTAGACCCCCTGCTTGTTCTGTCTGGGGATGTTAAGGAGTGGTCGACAGTCAGTTAAACCTATGCCGTACAATGCCGGGCTGCGAAAACAGCCCCAATTAAAACGGGTGCACGGTACCCGCCCCCGTTTTATCGATATGGTAGATCGTGGGCAAAAGGCAGACCTTCTACGTACAGGATAAAAAACAACTATGACGCCAAATCCACACGATTTGTACTAATAGGTGTTCCAAAAGGTGCTTAGAAGCTCGAACTTTTGCCAATGTTCTTGTATGCCGACGCAACCGGGGTCTCGTTCACGCGTGGAGCTGTGGCCGATGCTGCCATCGCCACTTGATATTTGTATATATGCACATAATACATGGCGTGCGTTGTTTTTCATCCCGAAACCGTCACACATGTCTTAACCGCATATGGCCTATCAAAGCTATGTTTACTCACCCCCGTCAGTAGCCGAATTTCTCGAAAACGTTGTGGTGCTGCCAATGTCGATCGTCGTGCTACGACAAAGCATGGCCCCTGGGGGTAGATGGATGTGGAAATGGGATATTTCAGTCTAGAGGAAGGTATTGCTGTTGGCCCGAGGGTACACAAAAAAACAAAATGCTGACAACCCCATTACCCATTAACGAGACCCAGACAGGGGGGGGGGGGTACTAGAACCTAGTGAAATATAATATTTGAAATAAACCTCGCTTTTCGTATTTTGGTTCTGTAATCACAGCGGTTCGGTATATTTTTCATATTGACCTGGGGAAGGAGTGTAGGTCGTTTTCTCTTTTTGTCGAGCACCCCTGCTTGGTCAAATGTTTTTGAAATTCACGGAATTCAAAGTACCGAGTTCCTATAACCACTCACATTCTTTGATTGACATGCCCAACGATATTTACAACCATAAAAATTCGACGCCGAGTGCAACCAGGAACGGAAAATATTTGTGCACTCAATAGAAACGAGCGGACCATACACAAGAAGCGCACCAGCTTATCGCTGGCGATGAGTACGGAGTACAAATAGCACGATACAACTGATAACTGCTAAGCAAAGCGACCAACGATTGAATGATAGGTCCGCAGTGTGGGGGCTAGCATGCTTTGGTTGTTGTGGTCGATAGAAGATCACTGGTCTCATAGAATATTGTGTATCCGTCATATACTCAGTAGAAAACCGGGGCTGTTTATCTAGTTGCACGGCCATGTTCGTGTTTTTGTCTATGAGTGACGTAGAGAGCTTCTCAAGTGAGGAGACTCATAAACATCAGGTGCTACCTCTGTCTGAACACGCCCGCCCCTGCCTGCCATGCTCACCTCCAAATCCAGCAGAGTTGTTCTGAAACGAGGTGGTACCGTCAATGCGGACCTCCGCTTCGCTATAATACATGGCACCTGG
>JBBMKB010094763.1:0-10918 GCA_037833945.1 Alaria marginata | reverse complement strand
GAGGGAGTTCCCTCGTGACCGGCGGCAAGGATTACTCACAACCACCGCCACACGAGATAGAAAAAGAGGAAAAGCGGGGGAGGGGGGTGGGGGGAGCGGGGGGGGGCACAGACAACGTGCAGGTGCAGATGTCGGGGGTGAAGGTGGCCGGCAAAGGCTTGTCCGGCGTCAAAAACGTGCACGCCGCGTTCGGTATACGGGCGGGCAGCGACTCCTCGGAAGGCGAAGCCGAGGAGTATATGATGCGGGGTAACAACGGAGTTATGGAGAAAGTTAAGCGGAGGGCCAGCCGCGGCGTGGTCGTCGGCGGCGGCGGGGGCGGCGGCGGGATCGGCGGTGGCGGCACCGGCCGCCGCAGCAAAGACCCGGACGCCCCGAAAGACCTCGCAGAAGCGGCGAAAACCATCATAAAGCCGCTTTTCGGGGATAACTCTAGGGCTGTGGGTCGACAGGCGGGGGGCAGGGTTCTTCCTCCGGCGGCGGGCAGCCGTCGGAATTTGGCCGTGCACGCGCGGAAGGGGTCCGTGGTGAATAGGCTTTCGCTGGCAGGGGTCGGCGGTATCGGCGGTATCGGCGGCGGCGGCGGCACGAGGGTACCCCCTACGGGTGCCGGAAATGACGGTGGTGCGAGCGAAGAGGGTGGCGGGGGGGGTGGACGTGGTGGTGGTGGTGGCGGCGGCGGTGGCCGTGGTGGCGATGGGGGTGGTGGTGGTGGTGGTGGTGGTGGTGTTGATGATGAGAATGTGGCAGAGTCGGATATTTCTGGCGTTTCTCCATATCTTACCGTCGGGGGCTATTTCAAGGCATCGGATGAACAGCGTGGCCAAGGGGAGATCTGATTTTTCGCTGGGTTGGTTTCGCTTTCACGGGATGGTTCGCATCGCATCGCGCCAGTGCGGTCAAAGTACGTCAGGAGACATGTCAAAAAGCAAGGGAAACACGTGTGCTAGGCGGTCAAACACCTATATGCCAGAGGAGGCATGTCAATCAAACAAGGGAAAAATGTGATGCTGTCCAAGTATGTAGGGCAGGGTATTCCACTCTAAAAACCTATAGTTTGGTGCCAGTGGGGGGGGGGGGGGGGTTGATGTTCGTCAAAAAAAGGGGGTGAAAGTGGTGTCACCTGATATATTTTGGTTGCGGTACGGCACCGCCCGGGGAGTTTTGGTGTTGAAGTTTTGGCAAGCGCATCGCCACCTGTAGAGGGGGTTTTCCAAAAACGTACTGTATAGGCAGACGAGGGTCAGCAGTGCCCTACGCTGACACTGTATTATATTATACGCGATGTCTGCCGTCATGCTGTTTATAGGTTTTACCAAGAGGTGAATGGAAAGTAAATATGTACTTACAAAAGTGCAGTACGCGCGATGTGAACGGTGGACGAGGGGAGTCGTTGCTGTGGAGGCTTTTTTGTGGCAGCTATCTATAAGAACAAACAGTAGCGGCGAGAAGAAAAGCGCACGCCGGATATAACCGCTGTGCAATTTGTTTTCTGCCGCTTTCCCTGCCATCCTGTAGCGAGCACATTGATGGAGCAAACAGAAAGGGCGAACGCTGATTGGTCCGGTCCCTTTTTGTTCCGCAGGCTGCTATTAATAGCACCCCGTACTCCGTTAGGAATTGTGAATAGCGCGTCTAGTACGATCTGTAAAGGATACACACCAGGTACCAAATATTACGCGACCTGCCCCGTCTTGCTTTTTTTTTTTGTCTACGCTGTAGTTCACAGCAATCGTTGTCTTTTTTACCTACTTATTTGTTTACGCTGTGTTCATTCACAGCAATCCTTGTCTTTTTTGGAAAATCGGTGACAAAGCGCACCCTAAAGCCACCGCGATTGCGAAGCACGGTGACACTTGGTGCCGAGCAGGTGGCAATTTAGGGGCGGTGCCGGTGATAGGTCGTGGACAACGTTGATTATTTGTGCCTCGTAACCTTTGATCCTTTGTCAGCTAGGGGGGTATATACCCCCGTTCCCCCCCTGTCTAAATATTGGAGGTGTCCCTCTTATTAGGAGTAGAAACGGTGCTTCCTCTCGAACGGGGTGCGTGGCCAATGGTCAAATGATTGAAGCTAGCAACAAATGAGTACCCCCCCACCCCCCCCCCTCCGCCCTGTCTTCTGCTATTTCCGTAGTACATGGTTGGGCACAAGCAAGCATGTCAATTTTGTGTTTACGAAGCACGGTGGCACTTACGGTGGCACTTGGCGCTGGGCAAGTGACGATTTTGGCGGTGCCGGGGAGAGGTGGCGGTCAACTTTTGCTTTTTGGCTTGTAGCCTTATCCCTTGTCAGCTAGGGGTAAATACTCGTATATACAACTTTCAGCTATTATTATGTGTGCATCGCTTTGGTTTATTCCGTTCTTTCCTGGGGTATTCTTCCACCACTCCAGAGTGATTGGAGCCTGTCCTGTGACCACGGACTATATTATGCGAGTTAAAGTGAGAAGAACAACAACAACAACACCACCACCACCACCACCACCACCACCACCACCACCACCAACAACAACAACAACAACAACAACAACAACAACAACAACAACAGCCGTGTTCGTCCTTCCTGCTTACGGTTCCTCAACGAATAATAATGGTGCCCTAACTAAGGTGTTTTTTGGGAGTATCGTAGATTTATTTATTTGCTTCCGCTGGTCCACCTCTTTCTGCCGCGGTTCCCCAGCGAAAGGTGCCCGCAGGGGTTTCGGGGGCAGAATGTCGTAGCTTTGCTTTTTTTCGCTGGCACACCGATCATCACTACGATCCATAGACACGGCGTTCAAAACATTCATACGAGGTACCTGGTACCGACTTTTACCTCTCGGATGTTTAAATGCCCCCCCCCTAGACTAGCCCTCTAGCTTCACCACTAAAATCTCGACCCGCCCCTAAAAGGGAGATAGATGCATCGAGACATGCAACACGCACAGCACGTACGTACGTGTTATTATGCGCAAATACGGCAACGTTTGTAGCCCCCCTATAGACCGGACTACCTCCTATTATTATTATATCCTGCTATCAGCGGCATTTGCCGTAGGGATCTATCTTCGTACCCATGAGGTAGAAATACATGGCTCTGCATCCCGCCCTCCACCAATATTATATTCAGACGCCACTGCTACCTTACCGTTCTCGCTCGCGCGGTCGCTCTCGGCCAACCATCGTCGATCGGGCATTCAGTAGTTAGTTGTTGTTATCACAATAATATTAGCTCATCGCCATTATCAAGCCCGTGGTCACAGGACAGGGTCCCTGTCACTCTTGGAGTGGAAGAATACCGAACGAAAAAAAAACAAAAATAATATGATACAAGAGCGGGACACAAACATATAATACTTGGGTCCCTGTCACTCTTGGAGAGGAAGAATACCGAACGAAAAAAAAACAAAAGAATATGATACAAGAGCGGGACACAAACATATAATACTCGTACATATGATACGAAGCTGAAGCAATTCGTACACCAGCAAATAAAATAAATGAAATCGGAAGTCAAATTACTCTACCGTGACTGCTACATATGCGTCGCCGGATCAATCTTTCGAGTCTGTTATTTTTCGTTCCCACTCACTCGTAAATTTTGCAACTCACCCATCAAATTTTATTTTTCTTTACCACTTGCAATTTTTGCAAAAAAAACACGTCATACCAGGCATCATACATCATTCATGCGTCTTGTTGGTTACCTCCTCTTATGACCGGACACATGCTACTATAACCAGTATAATAACACCCTTTCTTTTCTAAGGCTCCTGACATGAGGAGGTCTTGTCCCCACCCAAACAACCGATTTCGAGAAAATTCAAAGTGCAGCCCGATGGACTATCTCATGGCCTAGGTATACAAAACGTTCGTATTGCAAAACTAAAAAATGTGGTATTCCGACGATTTTGCGTTAAGGGGCACCGTTTTTCAGAAACCAAAATCGCCAAAAAGTGCTATACTAATAGTAAGTAATACCTCTATCGTAGAACGCGTCACCGTCCAACCACACAAATTACGCAGTACACCGTGGGGAACAGCACACCAACGCATATAGCTGGCGCAACATTCACCATAGTATATTCGGGCGTCCCTTAACACCACTCACTAGACAAGACTAGCACTACATCGTACTCTAGTAGTAGTGTAGTGAACGTCAATGGATAGAAAGTAACTCATCTCTCCTTGGATGACGTCACGTGTCACCCAAGCATTGTACACCAATCAGAACATCCAGAAAAATGGTTGGAGCCCAATCAGACAACCGCGGGGGCACGAGCTGCCGTTCTCTTTTCCACCAATCAATGAGAACACCCCCTTGTAAAAAAAGTTGAACCAATCAGAACGATTGGGCACGAACTGGTGTTTCCGTTTCCACCAATAAGAACACCCTTTTCAAAGAGAGGAGCCAACCAGGAAGAGCGGGCGCGAACTACCTTTACGTTTTCTGTCCCACCAATCAAAACACCCCTTAAAAATGTGGGAACCAATCAGAAGAGCGGGCGCGAACTACCTTTCTCTTTTCCACCAATCAGAACACCCCTTCCAAACAATTGACCAATCTTAGAACTCCAGGCACGAAAATCTTTATCTCTCGCTCGCTCCGCCCCTAAACGGGACACGAACCGGGGCACGCGACACACAGCACGAATATGATGTGTTCTGGGACACACAGCATGTAGCGTGTGCTCTGGGCGCACGGTGAAAGCCATAGCCTCTCTTCTCTAGATCGAACTACCTCCTATCCTGCTGTTAGCGGCCTTATTTACCGTAAGAAAGTACCTGATATCTATATATCTCTCTCTGCGTCCTGCCCTAAAAAAAAAACATAATACATTCGGACGTCACTTCTAGCACTACTATAAGTACTACTCTAGCAGCGGGCGTCCACGGTCAGAAAGTGACGTCTCCGTGGATGAATGGTTTCACGTGCCGTCCAAGGCGTTACCACCACAAATCAGAGCATCCCGACAACAAACAGACCAATCAGAACACACCCCTAAAAAAAATCGCCCAATCAGAACACACCCCCTAAAAAAATAGACCAATCAGAACACGCCATAAAAAAAATCGCCCAATCAGAAAACTGTGGGCACGAATTATAATACAATTACCCCTCTCTGTGCTGCTGCGGCAGCTGGGCAGGCAATATCGGACTTGCTGCTGCTGCAGCAGCAGCAGCAGCAGCAGCATTCTACATCAACTACTGCTGCGGCTGTAGCGAGCAGGACGGTGTGCTAACCTCTACCGTCGAAGAGTCCACCAGGAGCTGCCGCTCATAAAGGGACGGTGCCAAAAATGTCCTTTGTTTTTGCAAATATGTAGGTGTCCCCTAACCAAGCACGCCTTCCATGTATTGAGATTTAATACCGCTCCGCAAACCCGAGGGGACGGTAGGTGCAAATAGTGGCAACAAATTGCAAATATATAGGTGCCCCCTAATCAAACACACCTTCCCTGTATTAAGATCCCATACCGCTCCGCACACCCCAGATTTCCTATGAAATACGTTCAATCTTCAACGTTTTTTTGTTTTCAAGTCGTTCATGCCAAAAAAAAACTTGCTAACAAATAAATGGCAAATAAAATATACCCGTAAACTTCCACAAACCCCAGATTTCCTATTATATATATGATATACGTTCAATCTTCGATGTTTTTGTTTCCAAGTCGTTCATGCAATAAAAGACAAAAATATACATCCATAAACTTGCCAACGAAGAAGTAACCCTTTAAGAACCGCAAGAAATAATATGCCACACTAATTCCAAGTCATGTCCCCCTAAAAGAAGTGGGTGCACTTTCTAAACGGGTTAAGGAGTAAGTATCATAGCCCCCAAAGATATTTTGCAACTATTGGGAAATTTGGCAAGAAAAAAACTTGCCAAAAAACTTGCCAAACTGCAAATAAATATGTTTTGCTACGAGTATTTGCGTGTCGGTAGTACACAACGGCCCTAAGATGCTCCACAACTTAAAAACCACAGCATTCACCTCAAGGAAGGGACGGGCATACTCACGATCGGAAAAAATCGCCAAAATTGTTTTCGGCGCCACCACTCATCACGAAGCTCCCTCCGCCCCGGACGCATACGCCGCCGCTGCCGCCCGCCGCTATCATCTCCGCGGCCAAAAATGAATACAAAAAAAAATATAACTGTTCATCACGTCGTCGTGCCCTGTCAAGAAGACGCAACACGTACATACTAGCAACACGTACATACGCAGCTTGCAAAGGTGAGTATCGACCATTCACATGGTATGATAGAGCTCACAACCGGCGTCTTTTGTAACAACTTTATAAAAGGCACATGTAATATCGCTGGTGTCAACGTAAAACCAAAACCAAATCCAAACAAAACCACACCAAACCAAACCAAACCTGCTTCGTACGGGGTACCAAATCTGCCTCGTATGGGGTGCCCGCCCGGCCAATCAATGACGCGCGAGCACCCAACCTCGACGCTACCCCCCACAGTACGTAGCGCAGCAGTGAGCGAGTGGTGGCCGTGCACAGCAGCAAAACGGCCAGGAGGGCAATCCTACTCTCTCGCTACCGTTTGGCTACCCTCTCGCATCACCAAACACCTATTCAGACGTCATATCTACCACGACCATTAATCCAGTAGTGGTCCCTCTACAGCACCGATGCGGTCCAGCCGGAAAAACCGGCCCTATAGCGGCAACCGGCACACTACTCCGCATACTGCCACTACTGGTTGTTCCCATCTGTGCCAGACGAGTTCACGGGCGCTAGCTATAGCGGGCAACCGGCACTACCCAGCCAGCGATATCAGAGGGGTCACTACTACTGCTACTGCTACTGTTACTACTACTGTAACAACTACCGGAGGTCTTGCTGCCAACGACGCAGGAGCACCCAACCATTGCCGCTGCCCTCCACCGTAGCACAGCAAGCAGTGAGTAGGTGTCGACCTTACAAAAGAAGAGAACCACGGAGGGGGTAGGGCAATCCTGCTCATCTCGCTGCTCTCTGCTGGCAACACTCTCTTGCATCACCAAACACCGGCATGACCTCTATCAACCATATACCCAGACACCACTTCTAGCACTAGACTACTGCTGTAGCAGTCAGCGTCCTGCTATAACGATACCAATGACAAAACAAAACATCTCCAACCTGGCCGCTGCCCCCCCCCCCCTACCGTGCATAGCACAACAGGGAGTGAGTAGTGACCGTACACAACAACAGCAAGCCGAAGAGAGCGACGCTAACCTCTCGCTAGCTACCCTCGCTATTAATCAGCTACCCTCGCATCACCAAATACCGACCCGCCCATCTCCACCAATCATCTATTCAGATGTCACTTCCATGACCATTTCTACCGTATATTTAGCAGCGGCCGTCTTGATGTCACTGATGATGCGCGCGCGAGCACCAAACTTGACCGCTTGCCCCCCACCGTGCAGAAAAGCACAGCAGCCGGCGAGTGGATGGTGACTATACACCCCTACAGGGCAATCCTAGCCTGTGACTTACCCTACCGCATCACCACACACCGACATGCCTTCCACAAAAACACAACAATATCCATAGGCTACATCTACAAATACTACTACTACTGCTGTAGCAGGGCGTCTTCCTATCAAGGACGCGCCAGCACCCGATCTCGCCGCTATAATACCCCTGTTCCGTATACGCAGCGCAGTAGTGAGTGGGCGTTAACCGTAACAACAGCAAGATGACGAGGGCAATCCTCCCCTTTCGCTCCCCTCCTGCTACCTTCCCGCGTCACCCGATATCGGAACGCCTTCCACCAAACATGTTTTCAGACCTCCCTTCTACCACTACTACTACTGCTGTGGCAGTGGGCGCATTTGCTGTCATTGGCGCCCGAGTACCCAATCTCGCCGCTATAGTACCCTTATTCCGTACGTAGCACAGCAGCAGCAGTGAGCGAGTGGTGACCGCTGTATACAGGAGCGACACGGCGAGGAGGCAGAGCAATCCTACCCTCTCGCGTCACCAACAACCGACACGCTATTATACCCTCGTTCACGTGAGCACTACCAAGAAACAAGTAAGGACAAGTCCTTGTAACTGCGCACCAGTAAGCAAGGGAGGACACCCCTCTGCTATATACGTGCGAAGGTGTCTGTTGACGGCATTTTAGCCCCTTGACGGACAAGCCACCAAGGAACTCCACACACCAAAACTAGTTTATCCAGTCTAAAAGAGCCCCGTGACGGGACATATCAAGACCCGTCAACGCTAGGTGTCAGTTGACGGCAATCTTGCCCCTTGACGGACAAGCCACCAAGGAACTCCCCACTCTAAAACTAGTACATTCAGCCAAAAAAGCCCGTGACGGAACAGATTAAGACCCGTCAACGCGAGGTGTTAGTTGACGGCACTCTTGCCCCTTGGAAAAATACCCGTCAAGGAGCTCCCCACACTGAAGCTAGTATATTCCGTCTACGGAGGCCTTTAACGGACAAGCAGTCAAACCGACATCTTTGGTATGAAATAGTCTTAACACCAGGCAGCAAATGCAAGGAGAGGCAGCATTTCCACTCCGTCACAGACGGGAAAAATTCCCTCAATTTTCCTTGACGGACGCCAAACTATTAATACTAGATTTTAGTGTGGAACGCCCGGCTCTACACCCGTCACAGATAGGTGCACGTTTCCCCCGGTGACAGTAGTCAGGTCGCCTGGCCTATTTTTTTTTGCCGCAGAGGTCCCAACGGGACAAAATCAGACCGCCAACCGACCTCTTCGGCTACATGGGCACCAACCACTAACCAAGCCAGGACATCCATCCGTCCCTACAGCGTGAGGTAGGCGTGGCACTCTTGAAGCATCAAGATACGTCCTGGCGAGACAAAGTGATACCGCCAACCGGCATCTTCGGCTAAATGGGCACCACTAACCAAGCCAGGACATCCGTCCCTACAGCGTGAGGTGGGCGTGCCACTTTTGAAGCATCAAAATCCGTCCTCTGGCAGACAAAATTATACCGCCAACCGGCATCTTAGAGCTCCGTGACGGCACCCCCTATAAGCAAGGCGCGACACCCCTCCTTATTGCTGCGCGAGTCGAACGCCCTATGTACTCTTGACGCAATCAAAAGAACCTTTGACGCGACAAAAAAAAAAATAGACCGTTGACCAAACATCTTTGGCTTGCGCGAGCGTCGCCAAGCAAGCGGCGACACCCCTACTACTAGGTGCGGCGCGGGCGTCTGTCTCACTTAACCCTTTTCAGCCCCGTTAATATCGACCAAAAACAAAAGATTTGCGATATTATCAACCGTCCAGGAAGACCCTGCAGCAGCAGTACGAGTATCAGAATGCCGTGCGTGTGTCGTATACCTCCTACCGTTGCGCTTTGAACACACATTCTATAGCCGGCGTCCCCCCCCGGCTGCTTCGTGTGACCGACTCTCGAATCGTCAATTTATTTCGTCAATTTTCCCCTCTGCAGCCCCCACAAGGGGGTTAAGAAGCATCAAAATAACCCTTGGAGGGGGAAAAACGAGAACCGGCGACCAACAATCTTTGGCTACGATTACAAATACGTGAGCAGCCCTAAGCACCCGTACATACTCTACGCGAGGCGGGCATCCCACTCTTGAAGCATCTCGGAGGCCGGCAGGAGGGCTAACGCAAGCGAAGCTTCTTTCACCGCCCGGACTCGACGGCGGCGCGTCTCCAGGTCGGACGCCAAAAAAGTCCTGGGAAGAGGCGGAAAAAAAAAGAAACAACGGCACCGGGTTACTGACGCGTCCTACGGTAGTAGAGGTATTAATACGACTACTAGTATAGTCTAGCACTATTATTAGGGGGGGCCATAGTAAACAGGACCTACGGTATACACAAAAAACTATATATTTCCCTATTTTTACTTACAATATTTGGTCCTATTTACTATGGTCCCTCGTAAATAGTATAGTCTAGCACTTTTTGGCTACAATTTTTTCCGAGTGATGGGGGCTCCTTAACCCGAAATCGTCGGAATGGAATGTCGTTATTATTTAGGAATATCGAGTCATCCCACGGGTACGGGTTGCTGCACTTTTTTGGGGTCAAACGTTCCTGACCGGTTGAGCTCCTGAAGTGAGGAACTACCAGTTGGTATGACCATTTTGTATAGGGAGACTACTTGGATTTAGCCAGGGATCACTTTCCCGGTATACAGCAGTAAACGAGTCAAACAGCGAAAAAATCGGATTGGAGAATTACCCTATTGACCACTCACACAGCGCGTTTTGGGGGACATTCCACTAGGAATCAGAGATATACCACTTTGATCGGAAACAAAAGTTACCTTCGGTATATCACCCCGCCAACGTCACCAGGCATCCTTTTTTGCAGCATTCAAAGGGATACTTACGCCCGTCGAGTTGCTGTACCGATGGCGGTGATAACTATCACGGAAGACCTAGACACAGTCTATAGTTGATGCCTAACCACGTAAGAATTTCCACCTATACTAGGTTGGGAACAATTTGCTTGGAATTGGTGTGCGATCCTTTTTGCAGCACTGAACAGGAAAACAACAACGAGATCCTCCTCCTCCCCCCCCCGCCCCTGCCCCTGCCCACGCCACCCTCTGTTTGGAACCCCCAATTTTGTGATTAGGACTTGCCTGTTGCCGGTACCCGTCCGCTGAGACAAGTCCAAGGGGAAAGCCCGATCTAGGGCGTCCTCCAGGTCTTGGTCCTGTGATGGCCAGGACGGAAACAGAACAACCACAACACATGCAACAGCGACAGTTTCAGCAACCTACGCTTTTGTCCTTGGCGAGGTTTATACCTGGTACACAACAATCACAACACATATTTATACAGCAGCGATAAGTCACCGACCTGTATCCCTCACGAACTTAATACATACTACTGCTACTGCTACTACTACTACTACTACTACTACTACTACTACTACTACTACTACTACTACTACTACTACTA
>JBBMKB010094752.1:0-10919 GCA_037833945.1 Alaria marginata | reverse complement strand
ATTCGTTGGTTCCGCCGTATCCGTCAGTGCTGCAGCTTGTTTTATATCCAATTCTTAACCAAACACCCTCATAACTCAAAAACACAACTTACCAACAGCCATTAACCTTCCAAAACACATAACTTCACAAAAGCTAGGGTTCCCACCCAAATCTCTTTCAATTCAATCAAGCTAGTAAGTGTTCTTTACATAATTGCATTTTTGATTCAATTGTTAATTTTCATCCACACTCATTAACTAGAAACTTAGGGCTTTTTGCATAAAACTTGCTAGTTCATGAAAAACCTTAGTTACTAATTAATCTCATACTTCACTTAATTGAGACTACATTATTGGTATTGAAAATCATGTTTTACCAAACACACCTAATGCATACTTCTTTCAAAAATTACATCACATAGCCAAACACACCTAATGCATTGTTAAGACAAATGAAAAACGTCATAGAAACATCACTTGCATATGGGTCTCTTGAATGCTAAAGGAAATACGTAACCAATATGTATTTTCGGGTACATTCAAATGAAGCAAAATCAAACTAGGGGCGTTTGGGTTATCTTTGGTTTTATAACAAAACTTGCATTACAAAACGATTTGAACATCAAAATGAGTCAAGATAACCATGTCTCCTCATTGTTTGCATATAGGGACACATTAGATCATCCACATTGTTAAAGTGTCATTAACATATAACTTTGTGTTTTCTAGGAATCGTTATGGCTCCCGCAAACCAATCCGATCATAAGGAAACCCTCAAATACCTACCCGAACACCATAAGACCAAAGGTCTCACCAAAGACCAAATAGAAACCTTTAAGGCATTAGAAAAACGATACGTCCATGAAGGTAGAACCATTGATCCAACCTTTTTAGAAGGTACATCCATTAGGCAAGACTTTGCCGCCATTGGCTTTGATTGTCTCCTTGACATCAACGAACCAATTTGTCCTAGGTTCATCTTAGAGTTCTATGCAACATTAACCCTTGACCTAGATGACTATGGTGAGATAATTGTGGAATTCTCAACTAACCAAACACCTCACCACATTCGATTAAGTGACTTTGGAACAATGCTTAGAGTCCCAAATAAAGGTATGAGCCTTTACACGGATAAGTGGCCTCTTTCAAGCCTAGATTCAATCGAGCGTGTCTCTCCATATGCTCACCCTCTTGTTGACAAGGAAGTCATTCGAGAACATCTCTTCATTAGGACATCCAACACTAGGAAGAATCGTTCGGGAATAGATGTAACAAAAGATCCCTTTGGAATGGAACTTAATGAACTTAAACCTCATTTTAGGAAATGGGAGGAAATTCTTAGAGCTAATGTCATTAGCTCCATAGGAAATAGAGACCATGTCAACGCGTGTCTTAGTTACATGCTCTATAGCATCTCCACGGGTCAACCTTTTAACCTAGCCTACTACATTGCTAAAAGAATGGCCGACATACCAATGGTTGGAACAACCGCCCTTCCTTATGGAATGCTCCTTACACGTCTATTTAGAGTCCTCTCACCCATTCCTCCAAATCCTAAGGGTATTAGCCTAAGCTACGACTTAGTTCCACACACGTTCGTTCCTATTAGTGCAAAAAGGGTCTACAAGAATAAAGGAAAACGAACCCGGTCTACCACTCCATCATCATCATCACCCAACGAGAGTGAAGATGACTCTCTTCCAAACTCCATGCTCGGGCATCTTGAATATTTCAAGCAACTTCCTATCATTCCCAATGCATCCGAAGAATTCAAGCAAACAAAGGGCATGATGAAGTGCATGACAAGGTACATTAGAAAGTTGATGAAGAAGATGGATAAGATGTAGTGGGTTAAGTTAAGGAGCGTTTGGCACTAAGTTACTTTGGGTGTTTTGAACATCAAACTATGTGTTTTCATTAGATGTTTATTTGTCTTTGACTATTATAACAATGTATGTTTCATTATTTCACTATGGATGTTTGAAATTGTTGAATGCTAATTGTTATGCTTGTGTTTGGGTTATGTTTGGTATGTTAAATATAGAAATGTTCGTTAGCCCCCGACCAAAGTCCTATGAAACGGATGTTTACATGTCCAATTTTCACATTTCCTAACCCGCCTTAAATTATATTTTCATTTTTAAGAGTTTTCGGAAAATTTGGAAAACGTGTTCCGGGTCAAAAACGTGGACTGCCTACTTTTTCAGGCATGGCGGAACTGGCGGAACCCTGGTGAAGGTTCCGCCAGTGTATTTTCTGGGTAAACCAGCTTTACACCCCACGGATATGGCGGCACCCTCAATTGGGTTCCGCCCGTGTAATCCGTGGGTTCCGCCAGTTTACCTGCACAAATGTTGTTTATTTTTCTTAATTTCACAAATCGTAAAACACCAAAACGCTTTGTTTAGTGAGAAACATCCTTCCAAACCATCAATCATCACAAAAGATTCACTCTTTACACCTTAATAAGCCAAAAACAATTTCCCGCCAAAACTTGAATTCAAACCTTGTGAACCTAAGGAACCCTTCTAAAAGGATCCTTGAACCAAACCTTCAAACCATCCCATGATTACTTTGCATTGAGTGCATAAGTTAATCCAACACTCCATCTCCTTCATTGGATTTGCTCTCCTTGAAATAACAATATCCATAACCTATCATCATCATGAGAAACCACAAAATTTGTATGGCCAAACATTAAACCAAAATCCACCTTTTCATAAGCCAAAGCTTCTATAAGTTTGATCACCATTGAAACCTTCAAACTCACACCCACAACATTGTCTTCTTCATTCTTGAGAGTAAGTGTTTACCAAAGAATCAAGATGACTAAATCCAACTCCTCTTCCGAAACCTCAAGAAAAACCAATAAGCTTAGTCTCAATCCTTGCTGCTTCAACAAAACCTCCAAATCAAGCCCATCCTCATCAAGTGACTCATCACTCGATATTTCACAACCTATCCAAGACTACCTCAATATCCTCAACTCAAGACCTTCCATGGAGACATGTGACACCGTCACCCCAACTCTTCAAGATTTGCTAAATCTTACCACCTCACCATCATCTCCTAATCATAGTCCACAAACTTCCTTACCGACAAATGAATTGTCATTTACTCCTATGGAACTTTTCCATACACCACCAACATCACCAACCCTACAAGGATATAATCCTTCATTACCTTCATCACCACAACTAACCTTTATGGAGCTTCTCCATTCCAATCCATTATCACCATCTCCACACATGGAAGCTTTAGAAAACCTACCGCCTAGGTCATCTAATCCCCAACCGTTGTCATCATATGACAACATCCGGGAAATGGAAACCCAAAACGGACCTCATCAACCATCCTTGGTTGAAAATTTGGCCTACCGATATGCAAGACCTTCTATCTTTCCACAAGATCAAGGTCACATATGCCAACCATCCTTTGTGTTTCATCCCGTTTTCAAAAACTTTCATTCAAACACCAACCGAGATTCAAGCTTCCGCCACTATCTCTCACAAGAACCACCACAACAAAATGAGCCTACCCAACACTTTGATTCCCTATTTTCTTTATACAAGAAAATAGAAGCTTCTTTATGGGACTCATCTCCGACCATCAAAGAAGAACTTAAAACTCACTTAAGCCACCTTCGTTCCTTGAAAAACATGGTTGAGTCTCAAATTGATCATCTCATGATTTTTCAATCCACCTTTGAAGGAGGAAACATCATATCCCAATTCGCTCCTTCGAGTTCAAGCAATCCACCACCCACAAATCAAACACCTCTTCCATCACACTTTCCTCGCCATAATTGCGGAAGTTGTGAAAGAACCGCTCGCATTAGCGAAAGATGTCGTGACGACATTCATGAGCTAAACAACGAAATGAGGTTTATTCTAAACCACATCTTGGAGCATCTTGAGACCATGTCTCATCAACTTAGAGCCTTGAGTCCCACACATCAATAAGATGTCACTAAAACCCAATAAACCAAGAGAATTTCTCTTCAAATCCACCACATCTTCAATCAAAACCCAAAATCCAAAATCCATCTTTTCATCCAAACAACCACATTGTTGTGTTTGGACAATGTTTCTCATTAAAGAAAGTGATGATTTCTTTTTTAAAAAGATGTAGGATTTTTCATTTCAAGTCTCTTTTTAATTCTTGTCTTTTGTTTTTAAAAGTCGGTTGTGTGTTTTTCATTTCTTGGGTCTTTGTAACTCATTTTACATGAAATGAAATATTATCCGCTATGCGACTCTTCTTTAGTATATCGGACACTAACCTTTTCCTTTTGTAGCATTCTTATCCTTGAAACATATACGTTGGTACCCTAGCAATGGGGAGTATTGATCAAGGGGGAGCATGAGAGATTGCATAATCTCAAATCATGTCTTGCTATAACTATGTTGCGGAAACTAACCATTTTTGTTTGTAGGTTCAAAATCCATGATACCCTCTTGGTACTCCATTTAGGGGGAGTATCGATCAAGGGGGAGCATGTGTTCCGCTACGCGACTCATCTTTTTGTTTCGACAAAAAGGGGGAGAAAATATATAAACTTGGTTGCATTCTTTGCATAATTTGCGCAACTTGCCTTTGCATGCTATGTGGTCTTTTGCGTCAAAATAAGTTTATATAAAACTTTATAAGACTTAATACTAGAACTTATGTTTTACTTACAAATAAAGTTTAAGTTTTGTCATCAACAAAAAGGGGGAGATTGTTAATACAAATATCGCCTAAAAACGTTATTTATATTTTAACGATCTTTGCTAAGTTTTGTTAATGACAAGATACAAACTTTAGCTTGTAATAAAACATCACTTTAGTTTCTAAGTCTTATATAACTAAGCCTTGCATTTCTATTTAAACATGAACTTGTTTTATATTGTTTAAATGAAAGCTTTAGAAATATTCATTCATGAATATATTTTATGTTTAACTTGACATGAATCAATGCATAGCTAAATTGATGTGACTTAGGTCTTTTAATAAGTGTTGTCACATCAAGTATTGAAGTCTTGCATGTGCTATGTGTTAGGATGAAGTCTAGCCTTTAAGTTGATATGACTTGACTTGATTAGAGTTGTCACATCAAGCATTCAAGTATGCATGTGCTATGTATAGTCTTGCTTATGCTTCTTTAATAAGAGTTGCACATAAATGTCATCTTGCTTGCACACTTAGGAAAGCATTCATGTTAGCATTAACTTAACAATGACATTGCATAGCTTGAACTCTAAATGTCATCCTAACATATATCTAGGTTGTCCTATCACATCATGCTCATAACTAGTTCTTGTCAATATGCAATTAAGGAAAGAATTGTGTGTTTGACTTATCTCATACTTAGTTATGATTAGCTAGCATGACATTGTGTGTATAGAGTCTTGCATGATTTGAATGTGTTGTGTCACATCATGTTTAAGTAATTCATGCATCTTCATTAGTTACATTGTGTAATCATTTCATGTCACATCTCATCAATACATGATTTAAGTGCATTGTGTGTTTGACTCTCTTTGGCATTGATGATTGCATGGAAGAACTCTTCATGGAGTCAATGCTACCTATGTGATGTGACTTGACATAGTTTTGTAGGGATTTACTTTGTGTGCAAGGTTGGACTTCATCAGACCTGGCGGAACCCTGGAGTATAACGGGCGGAACCCTTGTGAAGGTTCCGCCGGGTCCGCCAGAGCTGACAGCTTGTATAGTATAAATACAAGTCAACATGCAAGAAATCCCTTATCACTTATGGAGAATGTTTTCACATTTCTCTCTCAACTAACAAAATAACATTTGACTTGTGTGATTCTCTTTTGTAGCAAGAAGTTCACAAAGTCAATCAAGAGGTTACAAGTTTCAACAAGAAGTTGGAAGACTTGTTAACTTTGTTTAGCATAAGCTTTGGTAGCTTATACTTTGTATGTAGTGTGTCAAGTGATCGGTTAGTATTTTAGGCCTCAAAATACATAGTGAGTCGGGAGTTGTTGTACCCTTGTAAAAGAACTATCGGGAGTGGTTGTACCCTTGGTAAAGAACTCGACATCTAGCCTTGTGTCGGTAAAAGGAATTAGGCGACGTTAGGTTGGTTCTACCTTGAACTAGAACTCGGTATTTAGCTTAGTACCGGATAAAGTGTAAGCGACGTGTGAAAGGTTTCTCCACCGAGAAGGAGTTTGTTGATAGTGCTTGAAACTCTCGAGTTGGATACTCGGGGCGTGGACGTAGGGCAAGGACAAGTGAGGTCCTTGTAGCCGAACCACGATAAACAATCGTGTTGTGGTTTGATCGTTCTATCTCTTTACTTACATGCTTTACATATATATTGTGTTGTGATTATATATTATCTTTGAGTTCTTCAAAGTACTTCCATTCATATAATAAAGCAAAACGTCACAATATATCTTTAACTAAAATGGGTAATTTGTAAAAGATAATTAAATTAAAAAGCGGTAAACTATTCAACCCCCCTTCTAGTTTTCCACAATTGGCATCAAGAGCTACGTTACTCAAGTTCCCTAAAATATATTGTATTTTAAAACTTGGATCGATCCATGGATTTTGAAAATCTCAAAGAAGGGAAATTTATTCAAAAACTACCGCTATTTGAAAAAGAAAGTTTTCTTGAATGGAAAAGTAATTTTGAAAGCTATGTAAAATCAATTGATCAAGATCTTTGGCATGTCATTTCTATTGGTGATTTCAAACCAATGAAATCAAGTTTTGATAATCAAAAAGGGTATCCTAATCTTTATAAAAACATTAAAGCTAAGAAAATGATTTATAAAGCCTTGCCAAAGAATGAGCTTGAAAAAGTCTTTTTATGTCAAACGGCTAATGATATTTGGAAAAATATTCTAAACCGTCACCAAGAAAAATGTCAAGTCAAAGATGAGCAATTTGATCTTACATGTGAATTGGGAGTCTTAGAAAGACTAATAGATAGGCACTTACTTGAAAATTATACATGTACTACGAGTTTGAATGTTTTGAATGAAGGTACAAGTGAAGACGAGTACATGTGTATTGATGAACTTGCTTGTGAATTACGGAATGAAACGGAAGTGGACGAAGACAATAATCCGGTGGGTGATTGTCAATCCATTGAAACAACAAGCAAGGTACATGGTGAAAACAAACATTTTTGCTTTGACACATTCATTTTAGAATTCTCCAAAATAGAAAACGAGTCTAAACTTTTGGGTAACTTAAACCTAAAAACCATCTTTAACAATGAGTCTTCAAAAGTTTTTATGAATGACTTTGAAAAAGAAATTTTGTTAGAAGATAAAATGTCTAGACTCGAGAGTGGTGTTGAAATTGATCTAGAATGTAAGCTTTGTCTAGATCACAAAAATGAAATTAAAAAGCAAAATGAAAAAGGAAAGATGTTGGCAAAATTTGATGAAAGTTCAAAGTCTCTTGAAAGAATGTTAAAAAGTCAAAAGTCTTTTGGAGATAAAACCGGATTAGGATTTAACTCAAAAGGACCATCAACAAGTTAGACTTACAAGATAAATATGATGATAGAAACTTATGATAAAAGGAATTATGAATTTCATGTTTTATACTTGTATATGATCTTCTAACCCCTTTGGATACATGAGTTTAATTGAATCATCAAAGCGTGACATCAAAACAAAGTTGTTACGATTTGCGCTTGACATCTTGGTTACATTGCATTACAACCTAAAAGGTACACATTCCTTTTACATTCCTTTGGTTGTTGTTTACACTATGTGTTGCTAGTTTGTGTGTATCCTTTATGTGTTTACGTGCTAATCGTGTTTACATGGAATATCTTCTATATAGATACTTAGTTATTAGTACTAGAAGGAGATATAAGGTGCTTCGGTTATTTTACCATCAAGAGATAAAACACGAGAAACTCTTGAGTAAGTCATTCGTAACATTTGCTTACAAGATAACTAACTAAGAATTTCCTTAGTGAGAATGCCTTGCACCTTTGTAATCTTGCAAAATAAATGTTTGATAAACAATGTGTTTAAACCTCATATTTTGTGTCTCGAATTATGTTTGACGTCAAAAGCTATTTTGAGAAAATCTCACATAAAACACATAAGAGTAAAAATAATCACATTGGTAAACATTTAGATGTTTAGGTGACAAGTATGTCAAAAGCATCTAAGATCTACACATCAAATATGACACGTAGTCTTTTGATGTTGTACTTCTTGGACCTTTTTAAAATTAATAAAATCTTTAGTGTTTTAAGCAAGAGAACCTAGAGAGTCGAGGAATCGTTGAATACAACATTTAACGAAAGAACACCTCCTTCTAAGGAATCATCTTTGGTAGATGACAACTTAGTCGAAAGTCCAATAATGATAAGGATTTGACTTATCATCGTCCAATCTTTTATCAAAATACCGAATTAAGTATATTTGACGTAAGTCACAAAACTTAGTTCAAGAATCATACTTGTGATCAAACCAGTTTATTAAAAATCTTTTTGATAATAAAAGCAAGATTCAAAAGAAAGGGATTATCACTCTAAGACATTCCGAGTTACTTTCTTGTTCTCAATTGTTAAGTCGTCGATGACCTACCAAGAATGAGATTAGTAAATCCGTAGGTAAAACTAAGCATAGAGAAATGTACGGAAAACTACTTGTTGCTATAACAATTAGATCCAACATTATGTTTAGCACTTATCTATGTGCTCGTGTTACAAATGGTACCACACAAGAATTATGGTGTCCCAAAAGAACGGGAACGAAAACCATAAAGCGTTAAGAAAGTAGAATCACTTTGATAACTAAGATAAAGGAAAAAGCACAAGTTGTACTTGTTAGCTTTATTCTTTCTTATCAAATGACTCTCAAAGAGGCTTGAATTCTTCGCAAATGACATTGGAAGAAAAAGCACGGTAACAAACTCCTTGAGATCAAGCAAACACGTGTCAAACAACGGAATCTCTTGTGTCATCAAAAGAAGCGTCAACATCAACGTCTATTCAATCCACTATGGTCTCGAAATGACATAGTGTGATTCATCGTCACAATGTTGGAAAAAGTGTTCATTGAGGAACATCTTAACCAATAGCGTTCGTCACATTAACCTCATTCGTTAACACTCCTTCGAACTTATTAGATTAGGATCATCCAAACTCTCTAGACCAAGTTTAGGATTTGCGAAAACTAAAACCTTAGTTTTAAACACTAGAGCATGATTACAAAAACCGTCACAAACCATTTTGGTTTTTCCTTGCCAAACCGGCGGAACCCTACGACATAACGGGCGGAACCCATTACTCGGTTCCGCCGTATCCGCCGGTGCTGTAGCATGTGTCATTTCAAATTCTTAAACCAAACACTCATAACTCAAAACTCAACATCACAAGAGCAGCCATCACCTTTCAAAACACACACAACTTCATCTAAGCTAGGGCTCCGTCTCAATTTCTCTTTAATCAATCAAGTTTGTAAGTATCCTTCACATTATTACATTTTGATTTAATTAAAGCCTTTCATTCACATTCATAAACTAGATACTTAGGGTTTTTACATAAAAACTTTGATAGTTCATGAAAACCTAAGTCACTAATTAACTTTATCTTTCACTAAGTTAGGATTGCATCTTTGATGTAAAGAATCATGTTTTGCCAAACACACCCAATACATTCTTTTCAAAAACTACATTGTCAAAAGCACCAAATGCATTGTTAATACAAATGAAAACGTCATCAAAACATCACTTGCATATGAGTCTCTTGAATGCTAAAGGAAATACGTAACCAATATGTATTTTCGGGTACATTCAAATAAAGCAAAATCAAACTAGAAGCGTTTGGGTTATCTTTTGTTTTATAACAAAACGTGCATTACAAAACAATTTGAACATCAAAAGGAGTCAAGATAACCATGTCTTCTCATTGTTTGCATGTAGGGTCACATTAGATCATCCGCATTGATAAAATGTAATTAACATGTAATTTTGTGTTTTCTAGGAATTGTCATGCCTCCCGCAAACAAATCCGATCATAAGGAAACCCTAAAATACCTACCCAAACACCATAGGACCGTAGGTCTCACCAAACACCAAGTTAAAATCTTTAAGGCACTAGAAAACCGATACGTTCATGAGGGAAGAACCATCGACCCATCCTATCTAGAAGAAACCAACATTCGCCAAATCTTTGAGGCTATTAACTTTGATAGTCTACTTGATATCGATGAACCAATTTTCCCTAGGTTTGTTCTAGAATTCTACGCCTCGGTTAAGCTTCTCGAAAATGACTATGGTGAGATATCATTAAACTTTTCGACAAACCAAACACCACATTATGTAGACCTTAAAGACTTAGCTCTCATTTTCAACATTCCAAACCAAGGTGCTTGTCTTTACACGGATAAGTGGCCTCTTTCAATCCTTGACTCAATTGAACGCTATCACCCTTACAACACTCCTCTTGTGAACAAGGACATTATTCGTGAACACCTCTTTGATAGGACCTCCACCACTAGGGTAAATCGAGCGGGTGTTGAAGTAGATAAGGATCCATATGGCATGGAGTTAAATGAGCTTAGGCCGCGTTTTAAGAAGTGGGAAAGCATTCTAAGAGCAAACGTGATATGCTCCATAGGAAATAGAGACCATTTCAATGCATGTCTTAGTTACATGCTCTATAGCATCTCCACGGGTCAACCTTTCAACCTAGCCTACTACATTGCTAAAAGAATGGCCGACATACCAATGGTTGGAACAACCGCTCTTCCTTATGGAATGCTCCTCACTCGCCTATTTAGAGCCATCTCACCCATTCCTCCAAACAATATAGGTATTAGTCTTAACTACGACTTTGTTCCACATATAATGGTTCCTCTTAGTGCAAAAAGGGTCTTCAAGAAAAAGGCGAAACGAACTCGGTCTCCCACTCCATCATCATCATCATCTGAAGAGAGTGAAGATGA
>JBBMKB010094741.1:0-10919 GCA_037833945.1 Alaria marginata | reverse complement strand
CCAAACCAAACCAAACCAAACCAAACCAAACCAAACCAAACCAAACCAAACCAAACCAAACCAAACCAAACCAAACCCCGTGGCCTCCATCTCACCTGGAGAATCTTGTTTCGCATGGCCGCCTCAATGTTAACCTCTAGCTCTGACCCCGCCACAATGTACAAATCAACAATCTCTCGGAAGGCGACGTAAACTTCTCTGTCCGTTCCCTCTTCCGCCCGTCGAACATATTTGTCCACCTACGAGAAACACGTGCATCATAATTATTTAGCATACATAGCGATCGCCATCGGGGTTCGGCAGGTATCACAGGTTAAAGTGATGCGCCCGCGAAAGAGCAGGTGTCTCTTGTTATGGTCTTTGTTCAGTATTCCTCAAGATCATCATCGTGTAGACAACCCAAACGTATTCGGTTTTGGTATCTACCTGGTAGACATTAGAGAGTCAACCCCATTTTGCCAAAACCAGGTATGTATACAAAACAATTCATTTCGCAAAACAAGAGGAATGACATCACGACGATTTTGGGTTAAGGAGCCCAGTCATTCAGAAACAAAAAACACCAAAACGTTATGCTATACTATTAATGCTACTAATAGTATCGCGTATAGCACGTATAACATGGCACTCGCGAGTGCTGCGACTGAGGCAAAAAAACACTTTTTGGCTGAAACCGATTCGGACCTTAACCCAAACCCGTCGACTTTTTCCATTTTATATTTTGGACGGGTTCTACGATAGAGGTAGCACTTTTTGGCTTTTTTTGTATCTGAATGACGGGGCTCCTTAACCCAAAATCGTCGGAAACTCCTTGTTTTTTCAGCCCGATATTTTTGCCTACGTGGCCATGGGTTCGTTCGTCGGGTTGCGCTTTCAGTTTACTCAAAATCAGTTGGTGGGTGCGTTTTAGAGCACCCTAAAGCCAGGATCCCCAGAAAAAAACGGGTGCACCCCTATAATCATAGCATGAGTATTTGTCAGCATGTTTTGCCAAGGGATGATTCTCCGGGTTGAACGTTTTTAGGTGCCTACGAATCGATTGTTGGGGGAGACGTATTCTACGATAGAGGTGCAGCATTTTTTTTCTGAAGCTCCTCACTTGAGGAGCTCTGTGCCTCACCGAAAAACTGATTTTGAGCAAACTGAAAAGTGCAACCTGATCAACAAACCCGTGACCCATCAATACAAAAAAGGCATTGGGCAAAAATAGGATGACAGTAGTATGACGATTTTGGGTTAAGGAGCCCCGTTATCCAGAAAGTAAACACTCCAAAAAGTGCTTCCTCTATCGTAGAACGCGGCGGGAGGTATGTATAGAGGTCCTCAAGTACGTGAGGAGTTTCAGGCGACACAAGCTGCGGCAGAGGTGGGCCGTGTTTTTTCTGAGGCATCTTCACTTACTTCAGGAGCTCTCTACTATTAGTACAAGTCATTAGTAAGTGACTCAAAGACTGACTTGAGCAAAATGAAAGTGCAACCCGTGGCGTAAAGGTACACAAAAACATTTTTTTTGCAAAAAAAAACACAGAATGATCTTCCGACGATTGTATTAATAGGTTAGGAGCCCCATCATTTAGCCTATATTTTGGCCAAGAAGTGCTAGACTAATGTTTTACCTAGTCTGTAGTAGCAAGCGTCAGACGAAGACAAAAGTGTGTTATTACGTTATTAGACTGATTTAATTATCTCTGCGGTAGTAGTAGTAGTAACGGTAACCGTCGGTAGGGACAACTCGCGCTGTCACTATCACGGGGACTGGAGGATGTGCCAGCTAGCGTTGGATTGCGAAACCAACTGAGTCAAATTGACACACGACATGTACAAAATACGTGGAAGTGTGGTGAGCGTAAGCTTTAGTTTTCCCCATCCGCCGGAGGATGAAAAATAAATAAATAAATAATTAGCATGCCCCAAGGGATCGTGTGCCACCCCTGCGCCAGATCAAGCCTACGACAGTGGTAGCCCCACATCCACTCCTTGGAGTTTAGGTCACTCGTTGCTCTGCACTAAACCCCGAACAAGGACCCTCCAAACTATTTCGTTGGCGCCCGCGACGGGACAAACGTTCCAAGACGCTGCACATCGCGCAACTAAAAATACAAAAAACAACATATTTTTTGCGCCCTGAAAAAGAACTTACCGCTTTCAAGAAGTCGTAAGACTCGGAGCACAAGTAGTCCTGCACGTGCTTTGCGAACGCTTCATCCAAAATTGGGCATTCCATCAGCGCCTGCGCCGGGGGAGCGGGGGGCGGGGGGGACGAGAGGGCACGAACAAACGGTCCCGTAAGCCTCTAGAATTACCCCGCTCTGCTGCCCATCAGTCGTGATCGTATGGGCCTTTCCTAGTGTAAAACCCAAATAGTGACTACAACAGCGGAAAGCGCGAGAGTGTGAGTTAATGAAATTCAATGAAATTTGACGAAAACGAAAAGCGATAAAAACAAGGGGGAATGCTGAAATTCCATGCGCGACTAAAATGAAGGCACGTACATATATATGTATTCCGGGGGGAAGAAGGGAAGATACCCCTGACCACGGCTAAAATCTAGAAGATCGCTGAGGGTAACAACAGATATTACGACTCGGGCTGGAACGAAAAAACGTGATGTTTAAAACATCAAAAAAACAAAAAATATAAAACGTTGTAGTATGACGAAATGACGAGCATTCCTTGTAAGTATGGAGTTGGATGATTATAGCACACATGAGGAGATGAACAGCGTTCATTGTAAGCATTGGATCGGACAAGGGCGCCTAGGCGCCCTTAGAGCAGGGGATGCGTGCCAAGATATACTACTTCGAAGTATATGTAGGGGTGGTCCGTTTTAGGCCATCTATTTTTACCTCGATAAGCAGAACTACCCCCCTACAGGAGCCGTCGACCTACATATTTCATCATCAGGAAATACACACCCTGCAATGCGCGCGATCGGAGTATCACATATACATACAGCTTGCAAATATGAGTTTCGACCCAAATTTTCGATCTCACAGCTAGCTGAAGTGTGTTTTATATGTTTTAGAAATATCGCTGAAAATAGCAATATCTTGTGTCTTTACTATTTTTGTTGTCAGATGCGACGCACGCGACGACACTATTATTACGGTAGTATAATAGCGCATTTTTGGCGGGTTTATTTTCCGCATGACGGGGCTCCTTAAAATCCCAAAACTGTCGGAGTTTCATGATTATTTTCATGGAATAATTTTGGTTACATTTAACACCCACCCACAACAGGAGGTCGTGGGATTCGTTTTCCCTAAACCGGGTTTTGGGAGCGATAATGGAATGATATTGTGGTCCTCAAATGAGGAGCTCCATAAAAACAATGCCCGGTAGTATTATACTGGTTACAGTGGCATGCATCATTGGCTAGGCCATGAGGTTGGTCAAATCGGGGATACGCCCTACGAGGATAGAGGAGCCTCCTCGTTTTTGGAGGAGGTCCATATACGGAAACCCGGCAACGGAATGGCCGAAAAAAATGCGAAAGTGCAACCCAGCCTTTTAAAAAGTCCCACGGCCTAGATATATCTATATATCCAAACCAATGACACATGCTACGGTAGAGGACGCGTTCTACGATAGAGGTAGCACTTTCTGGATATTTTGTTTCTGACAAACGGTGCTCCTTAACACAAAATCGTCGGAATTTCACTTTGTTTTTGCTATACGAACTTTTTGCATTCCTAGGCCATCAGATAGTCCATCTGGTTGCACCTTCAATCTTCTCGAAATCGGTTTTTGGGTGGGAACAAGACCGTCTCATGTCAGGAGCCCTAGAAGGCAAATACTAATGGTGCACCTCTACCGTAGAATGTGTCAGAGGTGTAGCACGTTGTTTCTAAGGCTTCTGACACGAGGAGGTCCTGTCCCGACCCAAAAACCGATTTCGAAAGTGGAACCCGATGGACTATCTCATGGCCTAGGTATACAAAACGTTCGTATTGCAAAAAAACAGTGAAATTCCGACGATTTTGTGTTAAGGAGTACCGTTTTTCAGAAACAAAATAACCAAAAAAGTGCTACCCCTATGTATGGTAGAACGCGTCCAATAATAACGGGAAAAACACAAAAGTCGACCAGAAAGCGTGTCTTCGAAAAGGGCTAATGTATACCACTCTGACCGGAAATATAAGCACTCCATGTATACTATTATTAGTACAAATAGGTGCTTATGTTTCAGGTCAGAGTGTTATACCTCTATCCTGGAACAGCACGAGTCCGGGTTGTACTCTTATTTTGTTCTTGGAGTCAGTTTTGGGTTATTAGATAGGGGCACGTTATACGGTAGGTACCGGTGCACCATTTATTATCTGAGGGTGGCCATTGCTTGAGGAGCTCTATAGACACCCCACCCAAGATCCTTGCTACGATAGAGGTTCACCATTAGTATTTGCCTTCTAAGGGTCCTCACTTGAGGAGCTCCATACCTCACCGAAAACATTATTTTGAGCAAACTGAAAGTGCAATCCGATGAACAAACCCGTGACCCATCTATACAAAACAAAATATATTGCAAAAATGTATTGACATTCCGACAAGTTTGGGTTAAGGAGCCCCGTCATCCAGAAAATAAAAACTCCAAAAAGTGATACCTCTATCGTAGAACACGTCCCAAAACAAATTTCAGTAACGTTAAATTGCAACACGGTGACCGAATGCGATAGATATTCAAAATAGGGTCATCCCACGGTAGGGGTGCAGCAATATCGTTCTGAGCTCCTGACATGAAGAGCTTAATATCTCACCCGAAACATGACTTCCAAGATTTTCGTTCGCGCAATCCGATCAACATTTCTATCCGCTATAACAGTCCTGGAACAAATGCGCTCGAGCAATGACCATACCAGCCGGTAGTTCCTCACATCAGGAACTTAACCGATCAGGAACGTTTAACCCCAAAAAGTGCAACCCCTACCGTGGGATGACTCAATATATAGTCTAAATATATTTGCTAAACAAGAATGAAATTCGGACGATTTTTGGGTCAAGGAGCCCCATCATTCCGAAAAAAATATGGAGTTCCTCAAGTGAGGGGTACCCGCGCCGCACCACGCCCCAGGGGTGTGATTCGTTTTCCGCCCGCATGGCGGGGCGGGGCTCCTTAACTCAAAACCTTCAGAGTTTAATTTTCGGGTTGTATTTAGTTTTCGGTAAATATACCTAGGCCGTGGGGTTCATTCATCGGGTAGCACTGTCTTGTCTTTCCCCAAAGCAGTGTTTATGCAGATTAAAGTAGCCTGTGCATGCATCTATACTCCTTAACTCTGCACTCAGTGCGCTCTCAGCGCGGTGTCCGTCTCTTGGAAGAAGTGATCGAGACATTTTCTCGTGTGTATTTTTGTTCTCCCGCTCCTGGATTGATCTGACTTTTTTGCGATCTGATTGGGGAGCGAGATTACCGTATTCATATCGGCACACATGAACAGGAACTACTGTATTTTATAAACACATCGTATTTCAAATACGTCAGCTGTGAGTTCTACCAATTGAATGGTCGATACCCATCTTTGCAAGCTGCGGGACTACCGTATTTTATAAAGTATGTTTCAAATACGCCAGCTGTGAGTTCGATCAAATTGATGGTCTATACTACTGTATCGTATGTACGAGGTACGGTTTTCATGCTCTCGCCTTTGAATTGTTCCATTTCGCTCTCCACGCAGAAGTGTACACGTCGTCGATGATCACCAAAGGCTTCCTTTTTCTCCAGCAAACCCCGCACCCCTTGTGGCGACGGGGCTCAATAAAGAACCTGACAGGTCATGCATCCAGTGCTTGTCAAAACACGCGTAGTCATCCTTCCAGTCGGCACATTATACGACCGCGCCATAACGATGGAGGCATTCCACCGTAGGGGGTGGGAACTTGCTTTCTGAGAGCTCCTCACATGAGGAACTCTATAGCCCACTCAAAACACGTCGTCGTAGATTTATTTTTCGCGCTACACGGGCAAACGTTTCCGCGCGCTAGTCCTAACACGAACATGCTAGTAAAATGATCATATACTTTTTGCCACCGGGAGCTACTTGCTTGAGGAGCTTAACCATTCAGAAACCACCGAGTGAGTCAGAAAGCCGCATCCCCTGCCGTGGGACTAGAAAGTCTTTCGCGTGAGGGGCCGCGTATTCGAGGAAATGGTTGAGGCACACTGCGTACGAGACGAAGGGGGTCGACCCTACATTGGTTGATTGCGTTTGACTGGGCTAGGGTTAGGGTTAGGGTTATGGTTAGGGTTAGGCTTACGGTTAGGGTTAGGGTTAGGGTTAGGGTATATATGATGCAAAGAGTATATCAACCATTTTCTCGAACAAGTGGTAAGGTACCCTCAGCCTCAGAAGCAAATTGGTGCATCTCTACCGCAGCATATACATATAGATGCATTCTACGATCGAGGTGCAGCATGTTTATTCTGAAGCTCCTCACTTGAGGAGCTTTATGCGCCACCCAAAAACTGCTTTTGAGCAAACTGAAAGTGCAATCCAATGAACAAACCCGTGGCCCATCGACATAAAAAAAAAAACGGAAAAAATGGGATGACATTCCGACGAGTTTGGGTTAAGGAAACCCGTCATCCAGAAAGTAAAAACGCCAAAAAGTGCTACCTCTATCGTAGAACGCGTCTATATATATATATATATCTAAAGATGTATAGAGACACATGCAACGGTAGAGGTGCAGCATTAGTATTTGCCTTCTAAGGCTCCTCACATGAGGAGGTCTTATCCCCCCACAAAAACCGATTTCGAGGAAATTGAAAGTGCCACCCGATGGACTATATCATGGCCTAGGTATAGAAAACGTTCGTATTGCAAAGAACACGTGACATTCCGACGATTTTGTGTTAAGGAGGGCCGTTTTGCTCAGAAACAAAATAACCGAAAAGTGCTACCTCTATCGTAGAACGCATCTAGATATATATCTTAGCTGTGGCCGCTTTTTCCAGCGGCTCAAGACGCATTCTACGATAGAGGTGCAGCATTAGTATTTGCCTTCCAAGGGTCCTTACTTGAGGAGCTCCATGCCTCACCGAAAAACTGAATATGAGCGAACTAAAAGTGCAATACGATCAACACACCCGTGGCCCATCTATACAAAAACAGCATATGGCAAACATAGAATGGCGTTCCGAAGATTTTGGGTTAAGGAGCCCCGTCATCCAGTTAGTAAAACCGGCAAAAAGTGCTACCTCTATCGTAGAACACATCTCAAAGCTTTTCGCGCGAAGAGCGCGGCTCCTATTCCAACCGACGAGACCTTAGCCTGATACCGTCCTTTCTGGTACTCACGAAGACACATCCGTGAGAAACGTGCAGAAGCCCAGGACGAAGTTAACTTGCCGTGGCGCCTCAATAACATCGAACGCATTGAGAACAACAAACGAAAAATGCGGAACTGCGGTGGGTGGGGGTCGGGGTCGGGGGGGGTGGGTGGGATGCAAGGAGGGGCGGGAGGGTACACCGTGTTAGCGTGTTGTTGACTGTGTTTCCGGAATAGAACGTTTGATAACTCCAACGACGGGGTGGTGTTCGAACGCATTGAGAAATAACGCATTCTACGGTGGTAATAGAGGTGCAGCATGTTTTTTTTCTGAAGCTCTTCACTTGAGGAGTGTTACTGTATACCCTCACCGAAAAGCTGATTTTGAGCAAACTGAAAGTGCATTCCGACGAGCAAACCCGTGGTCCATCTGTACAAAAAAGCATATAGCAAAAATACAATGACGTTCCTATACTATTAGTAAGTCATTTTCGGTTGAGGAGCTCCGTCATCCAGATATTAATAGTAAAAACGCCAAAAAAAGGTACAGTACCTCTATCGTAGAACGCGTCAAATGTTTAAGGGAAAATATCTGCCGAGCCGTTTCAACTGCGCGGTGCGGGTGGGTGTGGATGGGGAGAAGAGGAGGCCATCCGCGTGACGAGGCACATTGTTGGAGGGTTGAATCCTTCCATCCGTTCTGATTCTGACCCAAACAGGGATGCTCAACACGCACTGTGAAACCCTAGCAGTGAAAAACTAGGAGTAGCGGTTGAGCAGGGTGGACGCCTTCCACGGTGATAGAGGTAGCACTTTTTGGCTGAACTATTTTCTGAAGGACAGGGGTTTCTTAACCCTAAAATCGATACATTCTACGATAGAGGTTCACCATTTTGTTTCTGAAGCTCCCCACTTGAGGAATATGATATAACTCTATACTATTAGTAAGTGATTTTGAGCAAACTGAAAGTGCAATCAGATGAACAAACCCGTGGCCCATCTATACAAAAAAAGCATATTGCAAAAAAAGTAGAATGACATTCCGACAATTTTGGGTTAAGAAGGAGCCCCGTCATCCAGAAAATAAAAACGCCAATAAGTGCTACCTCTATCGTAGAACGCGTCAATCGTCGGAACGTCTTTTTTGTTTTTTGCAAGTTAATGATTTGTATACCTTGGCCATGGGCTTGTTCATCGGGTTGCACGTTCGGTTTGCTCAAAATTAGTTGATGGTTGGAGTATCGAGGTCCTCATGTGAGGAGCTTCAGAAAATAACGAGTGCACCTCTGTCGTAGCATGTGTCGGTGGGAAAGAAGGGTGGGAACAAAGGGCGGCGGTGCCTGTGTGACGGTGCATGCTGTCAGTGGGTTGGATTCATCCCACGGTAGGGGTTGCACTTTTTGGGGCCTAACGTTCCTGATTGATTGAGCTCCTCAAGCGGAGAACTAAAACCGATTGGTATTGTCACTTTACGAGAACATTTGTTCCAGGACTAGCGCATAGGAATGTTGGTCGGGTTGCGCGAACGAAAAGCTTGGAACTCATTTTTTTACGGGTGAGCTATTGAGCTCCTCATGTTGGGAGCTCATAAAACTTATTGCTGCAACCCTACCGTGGGACGACTCCGACAGTTGCCTATCTAGAGACGTTTAATGGCGATGCTTGCGGCGGTGCGCGGTGTTATCGTGTGTCCAGAGTGTTGAAGCATCTGAGTTGTTTGATGACCTCAACGGGACTTGAGTCATCCCACGGTAGGGGTTGCACTTTTTGGGGCCAAACGTCCCTGACCGGTTGAGCTCCTGAAGGAAAAACCTACCGGCTGGTATGATCATTTTACGAGTGCATGTGGTTTAGGACTAGCGGATAGAGACGTTGACTGGGTTGCGTGAACGAAAATCTTGGAATTCATGTTTCGGGTGAGATATTGAGCTCCTCGTGTCAGGAGGTCAGAAAGTTATTGCTGCACCCCTACCACGGGATGAGACACTTCTCGAACGCATTAAGGACACATGCTACGGTATCTTAAGGGGGCACTCTTTATTTTCTGAGGGTCCTCACATGAGGAATATGATATTTCTCTACACTATTAGTAAGTGATTTTGAGCAAACCGAACGTGCAACCCGATGATCAAGCCCATGGCCAAGGTATACAAATCATTAATTTGCGAAAAACAAAAGGCGTTCCGACGATTTTGGGTTAAGAAACCCCTGTCCTTCACAAAATATTTCAGCCAAAAAGTGCTACCTCTATCGTGGAACGCGTCTAAGAACCGTTAATAATGAAGAAAACACGGAAACTGCGGCGCGGGTAGCGCAGTCATGGTGGACGCGTTCTACGATAGATGTAGCTCATTTTGGCGTTTTATGTTTATGGATGACGGGGCTCCTTAACCCAAAATCGTCGGAATGTCATTTTATTTTTGCAAGATGGTTTTTTCTGTATAGATGGCCCACGGGTTTGTCCATCGGATTGCACTTTCAGTTTGCCCAAAATCAGTTTTTCGGGGACTTGCTATCAGCATAGAGCTCCTCAAGTGAGAAGCTTTAGAAATAATATAAGTAAGCACCCTCAGAAGGCAAATACTAACGGTGCACCTCTATCTATCGTAGAATGCATTGGGGGGACGACGCAAAATGCGGCCGACGTGTTCTACGATAGAGGTAGCACTTTTTGGCGTTTTTTAGTTTCTGGATGACGGGGCTCCTTAACCCAAAATCGTCGAAATGTCATCCCGTTTTAGCAATATGTTTTTTTGTATATATGGGTCACGGGGTTTGTTCATCGGATTGCACTTTCAGTTTGCACAAAATGTTTTTATCGGTGAGTCAGAAACAAAATGGTGAACCTCTATCGTAGAGAGGCTCCGCGGTACGTCCGATAGCGTACTACTGTAGGTCACTTTGAGATGTCTGATTGCAGCCCAAACGGGGCTGCTTGACCCCAAGAAGAACAGCAACTTGCCAAACGGCACTGCGGATCTGTAGTGCGAGTCAGGTGGGTAGAAGGGGGTGGCAATGCAGGCGATGGTTGCTGTACAGCGCTATGATAGGGTGTTGACTCATACCAAGCAGTTTGCTCGTTCAAACGAGGGTCCTCGCACGCACTGAGGAGTCATCCCACGGCAGGGGTTGCATTTTTGAGGGTCAAACGTTCCTAACCGGTTGAGCTCTTGAAGTGAGGAACTACTAGAACTACTAGTTGATATGGTCATTTTGCGAGTGTAATTGTTTTAGGACTAGCGGATATAAATGTTGATCGGCTTGCGCGAACAAAAATCTTGGAAGTCATGTTTCGGGTGAGATATTGAGCCCCTCATGTCAGGAGCTCACGAACTTATTGCTGCATCCCTACCGTGGGATGACTCTGAGAACAAACAGCGCTTCAAAACATAAAAAAAACGTTGCGAGGCGTGTTTCTAGTTTCTGTCAACGCTAACAACGATTCGCCCTTTTCCACACTCGTGCGCCCGTTTTGTGAAGTGTTTTTATGTGTGCTGTGTGTTTTTCCCGACTACCGGATCTCAAAGACAAAACAGTTATGTTTCCCCATTATTGTAGGAGGCACACACTCCCAATAACAGCAGCAGAATAATTTTGCTGGGCTGAGTTGCGCTGCGTTGGGGTGGGGTGGGGTGGGGTGGGGTGGGGTGGGG
>JBBMKB010094730.1:0-10919 GCA_037833945.1 Alaria marginata | reverse complement strand
CTTGTCCCCCCCCCCCCCCCCTCCCGTACATGCGTGCTCACTTTGAGAAACCCTACATGTTCCCCTTTTACAGGCAGTGAATATCATGGAACTCGCGGTTTCAACATATATATTGTAAGAAAACGCCAAAGTTAAGCGCGCTACACTCTCTTCTCTGCCCCCATCGGGGGGTTACATTCGCTTGTTTTTCATGGTGTGTCGTGGCAGTTCTCGTGGCGTGCCATGGCACTGCTACGGGTTCCTATTATGGCAATGCTACGGAGGCATGCTGCGGTAGGGGTACTCACACTTTTCTCTTAGGATCCTCACTTGAGGAGCTCTACGTAGACGTGCTGACTTTTGGGGAAAAAAAACGAACAACCAGCCGAACAAATGATTTGAGTGATCAACGTTGAAGAGCATGCTGCACATTGTCGGAGGGCAAGCATCATAATAATAATATCTTAGGGTCGACCATACAGCAGTAGTCAACGAATATTATCCTTGTCAAAAAGATCCAAATTCCAACGACATTGGGCAGTTCCTCAGGTAATAGGTAATGAGCCCCGTCTGCCATAAACACAATTGGCCACAAACATGCTACCCCTAGAGTAGCACGCATCTACGGAAATGTCATGGCGATGTCATGGCGATGCCATGGGAGACATGGCATTTCATTGGAGGAGTCCATGACTTGTTGTCTAGGCGTACATCATAGTTGGCCTTATTTTACGGGATTTCATGGAATGCTTTGGCGTACATCATATTTCGCCATATTTTGTGGGATTTCATGGAATGCTTTGTTGTGGCTTTTCGTGGCACCGACCGCCATGGCATGCCATGATGTTTTCATGGCGCTACCATGAGAAATGCTCCATGGGACTGTCATCGCCGTGCTATGAAACTCCTAACTTTAAACCTAACCCTAACCCGAAATGGAAGTCTCTGGCAGTGTACTGTACACTTGCGGTGTGCCATGTCACTGTCATGGGACTGCCATAGACCTTCGTGGCAGTGCCATGGCAGTGCCATGGAAATACATTATCAGGCGGAAGTGCCGGGGGCAATGCCACGGCACTGCCATGAAGGGTCATGGCAGGCCTTGCCATGAAAAATTCAAATAATGGGCATCGTTGCCCTCATTTAACAACGCTGCAGATTTGACATTTGCATTGCAATGCCGTGGCACTTCCAAGGCTGTGGTAGCTGCCACGGCACACCACTAGGGTACGCTGCCATGGGCTTGCCGTCGGACACCCCATGGCATTGTCATGCACAAAGTTGATGTGAAGTGAATGTGATGATGTTATGATAGTTTTCGTGGCAGGCTATGGCAGCCAGTACTGAGTGCCCTGAACGACCATGACAGCCCGTAGAAAACAAAGAACGCCGATGAAATGTCTTGAGCGTCCATGATGTGTGTCATGACTCTCATGGTATCACCTGAACATACATCGACGTTTAATATCGATCGTGACAGGCCGAGGCCCGGTTTCTCCCGTCTCATTTCTAATAAACAGTCCTAAAGATAGCAGTCGTCACCACAAGCTGGAACAAGAAGAAAACCATGAACCCCCCTTCCCTTCCCCTCCCCTCCCCTCCCCTCCTCTTCCCTGCCGCCACTCGCACTCCCACTCCCACATGGTCAAGGTTTTCTGTCTGACAGGAAAATCATCCAAACAAATCTGCTGTTGTCTATCTCCAGCTTGGCCAAGTGATACCTAGGTTGGAAATTACGTTCCGCTCCCCCCTTGTCCGTCGATTGCGGCTATGGACCTATTCCCCCTTGTTTGGTTCCGGTCGGCCAAGGGCTCCCTTCTTCAGCTTTACCGTCCTAGATCTACTCACTTGCGGTGGAACAACCAAGGCCTTGTCGCAGGGGCGGTTACACTTACCGCGCGGTGTACTTGTCCACAGTAGTGACGCCCCACACGCCACGAAGCACCCTGCACCGCGCCTAGCAAGACCAGCCAAACAATAAAATAAGCGTACAATGCAAGCGAACAAATATCATCCCGGAGGGTTCTCGATGGCAGGCATCCCTTCCCAGCGGCATGATCCACCGGCCACCATAGAGGGCTGACCAATTAGTTGTAGAAAAATCCACTCACATTTGGTAGGCGGACGTACCATTCATCTTCTCGCTCGTGGACAACCATTGCTAGCGTCTCAGCGATGACGCGGGTTTGGGCGCTCAACCCGACCACTGCTAGGGAGGGGGGGGGCGACTCATCGTGATCTTGCTCTCGCGTACCTTCCGTTGCCCGATATATGGCTACCAGCCGTTTTCGCTGATGAAGGCGCTGTTGGCGTCTACCGCCGAGCACTTTGTTATTCGAACGGCATAGGTGTTTTCGCTTCGACTGAAGGAATCCGTCATACACACTAGAGGCCTACTGAAAAATGGCGAACCGTAGTCGATCCTGACAGCAGAACGAGCCCGAGATGGTAAGGTTGGCGAAAGGACGAATCAACGCACCGCCTGCGAGGCAGTTTAGCAAGGCTGGCACGAAATGTGGTGTCGAAGATGTGTGTGTGTGTGTGTTTTCGTCCCATTTATTCTGGACGACAGATGTTTTGACGCACCAGCCGGGGTCACACAGGGGGAAGGTAAACCGAGAAGATTTCTCTCCACCTTTCCTCCCTCCGTTCTTGCCTTATTTTTTATAGCGAGAGGGCTTCAGCCGTCCCTTTCCCTCGTCAACATTTTAGGTGTCGAAGATATGAACGCGTGAGCGACTTTGGCTACTTCACGAAACGCATGCTACACAAGGGGTGCATCTATTTAGTTGTGAGGCTCCTCACTTCAGGCGCTGTTTACCTCGCCTAAACACAAAATTTATGAAACTATGAAAGTTCAACCCGATGGAGAATCCCACGGTCTGAATATATTACGAGACATATCGCAAAACAAGAACGACGTTCCGACGATTATGGGTTCAAGGAGCCCTGTCATTCAGGAAAATAAATAGCTAAAAGTGCTACCCCTATCAGGGCAATCTTCTAGAGTTCAAACGCCCCATCATGTAAAGGGCGTCAGCGAGGTCGATGCGGCACGAGGCGCTGGTGTGACGTGCGTGCATGACCCATAGTCGACGATACGGGGATGTACATGTTGGCTCGAAATACGAAATCCGATAGACGGTCTGCACGAACACACCAGTCTCCGGTCGGTTTTTAGGGTGGGACGCACCTGTCTCCTCAACAAAACAGGTCAGTATCGTTGTAGCTGGTTAAGAGGCGTTATTTGTTGATACATTTCGAGTTGAAGACCATGACGAATGTCGTTTGTGAGACCGGGGCGTGAGGCGATACGTAACCCGTCAATACCGAGCAATGGCCTGGAAGGAGGCACCAGAAAGGGGCGCGTACAGGCTGACTCAGCTTGTTGTTCTCTCGCCCCGTCGAAGTAGTATCACATTACCAATTTGACAGAAATCAACGCAGTGTGGTAGGGGGCGGTATTTCTGTCGAGGGCAACCCATATGTCGTAGATATATTGACGTTCTTAGATAGGTTTCTTCACGATTGGCTCGTGGTCGAAAGTGCTTACAAGCTCACTCTTAACACCATATCGGATGTCGGGCGAGGCTATCCAAGGCCGTTGGCGTCGGTGTTTGGTCGGCGGCGGCGGTTGGCGGCAGCGGTTAGTCACCACGCGAGTGGAGGCTCTGGAACCTGAAAAAAAACAATGCAATCGATGGCGGCCTAACAAATGTCAATCTTGCGCGTGTCAGCGGCCCTGTGATGCGCACAGACTGACCTTCCAGCAGCAGAAAAGGGGGCGGGAACGCTGTTCGAAGTATCACATACAGGAGTGCAGTTATGGATGCAACCAATACTCGAGCCTTGACGGGTGCTACGATAGAGGTAGCACTTTCTGGCTTTTTTGTTTCTGAATGACGGGGCTCCTTAACCCAAAATCGTCGGAATTTTCTTGTTTTTCAGTCCGACCTTTTGTGTATACCTAGGCCATGGGTTTGCTGATCGGGTTGCGCTTTTAGTTTACTCAAAACGAGTTGGTGGGTGAGGTTCAGAGCGCCCTAAAGTGAAGATCCCCAGAAAAAAACGGGCACACCTCTATCGTAGCAGGTGTCCCTTGTCCCGGCTACATGCGTGCCTAATGGAGACGGAACAGGATGTTCTCGAGACCCGAAGTCCGTCGCACTTCGCCGTCGTTCTATCTCTGGATAGGGAACCGGTCGAGGCCGGGTGTAAAAAGGTTTTGCTAGCGTAACCTCGGCCACGTAAGGCGTAGGGGCAAACACGGACAAGGAAAACAGTTGTTCTACGATTCAGCGCCGGCGTCGTGGTGAGTTTTTCCAAGGGAGGTAGCAACGTGCGCTGCTACCATGAAAGCCGCGACATCGCGGATAATGCCTGTGTTTCCAGAGGCATGCTGATGGAAACCGTACCATAAGACGAAGGGGAGCATAATATCAGAAATGCTTCCGTTTGGAGCGGTCCATGCACAGAGAACGCGCGGATTTCACTGTCGGAAAATGACAGCGCGCACCAACACAATGTCGTGGATGGAGCACACCAGCTCCACCAATGCCTTATTTGAACGCCCCGGTAGAACATGGCAAACTTTACGTTCGAGGGTTCGAAATGGCCACCGACACCTGCTCTACATACTTGGGAAGGTCGCGCGAGTCGCTGTTGGGTACGGGCAATCCACACTGAACGCGAGAGCGTAGACGAAGCGCACAAGCCAACTAAACACCGGCCGTAGCCTGAGTTGAATGCTCCGGTGGAGTTGATGCCGCTCCTACCTGGCGGAGTTAGAGGGCTTAAGTTGCTGCGGGTACGGATACAGGAAATTACCGTATAATTGGCGCTGCCTTCGGATATAGGAAATCACGGTTCAATTCAGCAAACCTTAATACTGTAGTGATTCCAGAAACCCGTTCACTGGTCAACTACTGTACTGATGGTTCGGGATATTTCATTGGTGAATACACGCACACACCATGATTTGCACTTGGCTGATACCACCCGGGGCCTGATACCACCCGGACCTGATCTCGTTTGGCCCGTGTAGAAATATATGCAGCCCTCTGCAGGATCCGCCAGAGTCGTGAACACGAAGCACGAACCGTCGTCTCACGTGTCGATTGCAGCAAACCCAGGATCGGCCACACAGCCAACACACAATTTATCGAATGAGTGGTAAGGTACCGTCGCTCAACTAGCGCTGATTAGGTGGTACGCAAGCGTGTATCTGCAAGCGGTTACGACTGTAGATGTAATCAGACCACACAGCACCACACGCACACCACAATGCTCCCAAAACTAAAACCGAAAAAAACCACAATACCACACCACATCACACCATACCACACCATACCAATTTATAGATCTAGTAAAATAAATCTTGGTTATATTTATGATCGCTATGTAGCGTAAAACGATGCGGAATGCAGTACCCCGCAAACAATGGTGCACGAAGCATGCGTTCGATACGTCAGACGGGCCCGTCAGTCATTAGATCCAACGGGCCGGATGCTATCGACGGCGACCAAACTGACGTAGAAGATGTGACGAGTCGTTTTGGTAAATTTATCTTGCTCAAGCATGGCGTTGACATACTTCACGAGGGGATTTCAGCTGACAAAACGGGGGTGATTTATGGCTGAAACCGAGCGCCAATTAGAGTTCACGTATAAATGCAAAGTCAAACGCAAGGCAAACGGGCGTCCACACATTGGTCTCTAGGACTGGGATGCAACCCCTTCTTCCCAGCGAAAGCAATGCAATCGTGGGGATCCGACATCCATGAGATGGACAATCCCCACCAGCTTTCGACATAAACAATGCGCTTCCACTGAACGAACACCCGGACCATGGGTCGGTGCTTGTGCAATGCGTGTCTTCTCCGTATGATGGAAACTACTGTACATCAACAACGTTCGCTGTAGCTTTGACAGCAACGCCCAATCAGAATGGTTTACCCGAGCTGCCTGGACACACGTTAGTGACCACGCCCAGGTAGGATATTGCTAAAGGATGGCAAATACACGCCGGAAGAAGTCATTGCCACGGAGATGGGCGCCTACGTGCGCAAATACTGGGCATGCGGTGTGATTTGTTCGGCCTCCTGGTAAAGAACGTGCCACCGAAAGCAGCCAGGACATAATCAGGGCCTACGACACCACCACCAGGGGCTGGAGTATTCTCATGAGGAACCGGACCGTCACGGCTAATGACTGGGACGTCATGATCAGGGGCTGAGACGTAACGTCAGTAACGATGTTAGCTGGGCCTCGAACACCACCACTACCATAGTCTGGAGTATCATAGCCCGGTGGAACACCCTTTTGTCCGCCCCGGGTCGAACCTGCTATTTCTCCCGGGGTTACATCATCTTGCTTGGCTGGGGTTGCACCGGATGCACGGAATCACGTGGACACCAGAACGAGACCCACCCCAAAAATGGAGAACACCTTTAACAGCGCCCGAACCAAGGGAGCACTGGCGGCAAAACGCCATCGTTAAGTGCGCTGATTCGTTTACACAGAAATATACACGTCTCGGTCGTACAAGCCCTTTATGGACGCCACTCCCCACCCTGACAACAAATGGTCCTCGGAGGAGGAACACAAGGACTTAAATATCTCCAAAAAAGGACCAAGATCCCATCCACTCCCCGGCGCGTTGGCATCCGAGGTCGCCAAATCATAATGCCGCAAGCTACGGCAGGGGCGCACCTAAATGCTGTGAGACTCCTCACGCCAAGAGTTTAACACAACCTACCGAAAAGCTGACCGTGAGAGAAAAGGAACGTGCAACCCGATGAACAATTCCATGGCAAATTATATGGTACATGAATGGCATTCCAACCATATCGGAGTTGGTGAGCCCCGTCCGTCAGAAACCGCACAGTAGCTGAGTCACAGCATGCCACCCCTATCATAGCACTCGTCTCTTTATCTGGGATCATCGGGGCGTCAGCATTTGGGATTACTGGAACACCATCTTTTGGGACTACTGGATAACTTTCAGATAGGATCACTGGGTCATCAATAACTGGGATCGACGGATTGACACCGCTTTTTCCATCGTTTCAACTATTGAGAGTTCAGACGTCGTGACAGTAGAACCACGACAAGCCACCCCTGTGGGGAGATGGGTGAATCCCACACAGGACGGCCGAGAGCGACTTGTGACATCACAGCAGTGTGGGCTGGTTCCTTATCTTGCCAATATATTGAAGAAGTGTCTACTGGCAGTCCCTGATATGTTCATGTCTGCTTGCTTTGTGTTTACCCCCTGGATATCATAGTGGAAGTAGTCGGCTCTACGATGGCAAATTGTAGCCACCAAAACAGTCATCATTGTTGTGTGTAATATTAAAGTTCGGGCACGTGACGCAGAAGTAGCTAGTACTCATGTGTTGATTTAATAAATTAGGTCAACTTCATACTGAGTTTGTTTGCGTATTTGACTCTGCCACCTCCATCGAGGGGTCGTAGCAGGGATGATGCTTCTAGAAAAAAACATCGTCTAGTCTCTACAAGGTAACACACTATTAACAATGGTGCACACACAGAGCATAGTGTGACGTGTGGCGGAGAAGTAACTACGGAGGATCTAGTACCCTACACTCGAGCATTCCAGTGGCTCAGATCAGCATGTTTATAAAACCCAAATACCTTTGAGAGGATTGTTGTAATACTTCGATTGGACTGTTAGGTTAAACTGTGAATGCTGAACATTTAGCTCAGAAAAGTTATTGGGCTTGAATCCCAGCCCCCGCCGAAGGCCAGACGCGTAGCTTGGAGTGGTGTGTCTTTAACAAGTCGTGATACCCGTGTTGTAACAGCGTCTGCGCGATCGAGGCTCATAACCTATTCCCGAAAATCTTGTGATTTTGCGTGCCATTGCTTTGGTGCACGTCCGAAACGAGATATAACTTTGTTCTGCATTTGCATTCGAGCGCGAGCACTCATAGTATTCAACTGGTGACATTGGAGTGAAATATGCACTGCACATTGTCGGAGGGCAAACGCAAGCATATTCAATGGGGCAACGCAGCGAGGTTTTCAATGTCCAAACTATTTCCTCTTGTGTAATCGTTGGGTGCGAAAACGTGTCCGACGGGTGGAGTTGAGTGCGAATGGAGCACAACGAGTTTAGCAACGTCATGTATACTCGCTGCACGTTGCCGAATTAATTTATCGATTTAGAATAATCGGCCTTGGTGTGTATGTGCAGGAATGGAGCGCCTTTTGAGCATCGTTTGGTGACCTTTTCAAACCGGACGCATGCTACGGCCGGGGCCCACCAAAACAGTCTGAGACCGCTCACTGGAAGCGTTTTATTAGAAAGTCACCGCAAAACTGACCTTGGTAAGGTTTGCATAGGTCGTCAGAGTACCAATCTTGCGGGTACCAATCTTGCGGGTACCAGTCACTTCACCTTCTCGTACCCTTAGGACTGGCGGGGCTCAGTAATTTCGGCGCCCAAGTACCCTGAAGACTGAATGGACCCAGTCATTTCGGCGCTCAGGTAACCTGAGGACTCGCGGGACTCAGTCATTTCCGTATCCAGGTACCCTGAAGACTTGCGGAACCCAGTCGTTCCGGAGCCCAGGTACCCTGAGGACTCTCGAGACCCAGTTATTTCGGAACCCAGACATCCCGAGGACTGTCATTTCAGTCCCCAGGTACCGTGAGGACTCGCGGGACTCAACCAATTCAAGACCGAGGTACCCTGCGGGCTCGCGGGGCTCAGTCATTTCAGCGCCAAGGTACCCTGAGGACTCAGTCCTCGCATGACCGGTACTCGCGAGTTATTGACATAGTCTCGAGGACAGTTAATAGTACTGGTACTCTGACAACCTTTAAGGTTTGCACACGGTGTCATGATGGCCTAGGTATACGATAGAACGACTATTATTGTGAAAAAATATTAAAGTGCGATTCTAACGACACTCACAACAATCGTTCGCCACCCGTTAACGCACTCAGGTTATTTCATCGGTTGAGAAGCCCCTTCAGTCAGATATGCTTGGCCAAATAGGGTTACCCCTTATTAGAGGTACATCTCCGTACGCGTCACCATGCGACAGGCGCACAGCACCAATCGCGAAAAGGCGGGGTTATCAGTTTACAAACGACAGCCCCGGCCTACACCAGTTGCAAGCCGTGTTCAGTCTAGGGACTACAAGCAAAAATTGAAAGAAACGGTCCTCGAGAGGGGCAAGTGGTGAATTTGGTACTAACTGCTTTTGTTATTTTGTGCCAGGCTCCAAGCGCCTGCGTACGATACTGCAAGTTTAATATGACTGAGACAGTCCGCCCACCCCTTCTCCTGTTGGTGGGATTACCCCTTGCCCCCAGTGAGCTCGCCAATCACCATTGTGTGTCACGTGGGGGGTGTTGCGTCGGTTTTGCCTACCTGGTACCTGGTATATGATTGAGCAGTTGCGAACGGAATCCTCGTTACTACAGTACCCCCACCCACATTGTATGGTTCGAAGTATACTAGAAGAGTGGGAGTACTGAGGATTTTTCAGTCCTAGTGAAATCTCCATCATACAACCCCATTTGGCTAGGCGGGCTGTCGGCACTCCCACATGCTACACACGTTTTCACATACCAGGCATCGTATGATGCAGGCATGACAGCTACAGAGTACAGGACACCTACAAGAAACAAGGTAATATGAACGCCAAGCTGACATTGACAGAAACACAAGAAATTCGGGAGCCATTACACTGAAGTTATTGTAGAATACACCCTTTCACAAATAAGAAATCCAACCTGAGCCAGCATTCCTGTTTCTTATTATGTGTCCTATACTGCTGTATTGCTGTCCACACAAGTGTGCCTCGGCTATACGCAGCAGCAGCAGTATCAAGCCGCAGCTCATTGATATGTACTTTGAACCAGGCATAGGTCAGTGTATCATACGAGTAGACCAAACCTACTCCACACACCACACACCACACATGTATGCGAGCGAGTGTTCGGTGAGCTCGAGGGCGTGCAAGGGCTACGAGTACTTGTACTCCGGGAGATAGGAGTGGTTTTTCTCCCTGACGAAAGCGACCCGCACCAGACCTACTTGTTGTGGTTGGCACAAAAAGGCAGCAGTAAATTGACGAGGGTCGGTTGCTTCGTACGCGAGTCAATATTCAAATCTCAAAATCTCCTCTCCTCGTAAAAACAAGTAAATACCGTGTGATACGATTTGGGAATGTGCCCGGGCTCTTCAAAGCTGCAGCCATAGTATCCCACAAGCTACCCCTGCTTGCTCCGGCCGCAACACAGAACAGCAGAAGTATAGCTGCTAAGCTCTCCCGTAGTGGGGTGTCTATGGAGCTCGCGGCTAGGAGATATATCTAGGGTTCACACCTGACAGCGTGTCTGTCGATGCTCGGAGAACAAAAATTGGCCAAACAACAACGTCCGCCGGCTCCATGAGTATCCCTCCCGCAGAGCTCCACGAGACGCCATCAAGAGCTGCGGACGGGGACGAGAGTACTTCGGAGCGGCCTTGCAGATATGAAGCAGTGGTGTGCCTTGTCGGCGTCGCGGTGGGGAGCGTTGCTGTACCATGGTCTCAAGGGCTCGAGTCTGTGATAGTTTCACTTGCCCTCACAAAGAGTGCTTGCCTTAATTTTTCGAAATCCTTCCCATCACTTTTTTTAAAAAATTGTTTTTGATCCTCGGGCGAGATGAGAAGATGAAAGGTGAGATTGAAATCGATCTCTCTCCACGAACTCCTGACGACTTGACATGAAACTGGCGAGAGCATGTTCTCCCTATACTTGTCGTTCATCTGACCCCGGGCTCATTGCGCTCGGTTTAGTGTGCGTCGTGCAATGTGCATTGTAGGCCGGTCGCAGACACACACACAGAAAGACAGACAGACAGACAGACAGACAGACAGACAGACAGACAGACAGACAGACAGACAGACAGACAGACAGA
>JBBMKB010094729.1:0-22982 GCA_037833945.1 Alaria marginata | reverse complement strand
TGTTGTTGTTGTTGTTGTTGTTGTTGTTGTTGTTGTTGTTGTTGTTGTTGTTGTTGGTGTTGTTGTTGTTGTTGTTGTTGTGGTTGTTGTTGTTGTTGTTGTTGTTTTTTTGTTGGTGTTGGTGTTGGTGTTGTTGTTGTGGTTGGTTGTGATTGTTGTTGTCGTGGTTGTTGTTGTGGTTCCTGCTGCTGCTGCTGCTGGTGTTGTGGTTCCTGCTGCTGCTGTTGCCGATGCTGTCGCTACATGATGGTGTTCTTCCTGTTGTGGGAGTTATTCTGCTGTTGGTGGTCGTCCAGAACACTCCTACGCGCCACCTGGTTGCACCATTCGAGAAAAAGCTGCAAGCGAAATCGGAATCCACATAGAAGTACGTGTTAGAAGGGGGGCTCCGCCGCGGCGGGCTAAAGCCCGCCTTCGACTCCGGGCATTCCCGTTACTAAAATGCATCAGCCGTCGACGTAAAGTCAGCTAACTGAGTTTTTTTTGCGTATACTAGTAGTTGATGGGTATTTGGCGGTCGACCACAATACATGCAGTAGTCATGTCAGCGATGCGATACACTGCTTGTGGGCGAATACAAGAATACGAAAAACACAAGTGAAATCCAGAAAGCAAAAACACAGCACATATAGTTTAAACCAAAAATATTACACGATACCTGGTACCTGGTCAGAACCGAATTCCACAACCCAAAACAAAATAACATATTCTACGCACGTTAATGGCTGTTTAATATTCATCTGCGTTCTGTTTTCGGAGACGAACAAAGTCGGTACTCGTATTTATAGCAGCAGCAACAACATAAGCAGCAGCAGCAGCAGCAACAAAAACAATGGCAGCACCAAAAGAAGCAGAAGTAGAAGCAGTGCGGGTAGTAACAGCAACAGCAGGACACACGAGATCAGACGGCCGAGTCAGCGTCGCCGTTTTGTTTTCGGGGGGTTAATAGGCTCTGTCGGTATTTAAAAAAAAAAAAAATCCCGTTATGACTTTTTACTCGTACGTAGCCCAGCACAAGAGTACCTGGGAAAACACACGTCGCCGCACCTATCTCGATGAATTCTCAACGACTTGCAGGGAAACCAGCACGAGAAGGGTTGGGTATTTTGTGTGCGTGCACAGGACCCGTCGGGTCTGGTTTTGGTGCTGGTTACGTTGAAAGCCGTCTACAAGGGTGTATAAAGACAAGGTGGTCTACAGATTAGAAACAAATGCGAAGTACGTTTGAACAAACAGACAGAGTAATAAAAAAAAAACACCCATGGAGCGTTGTGTCCGACCCTCTATGAAAAGTTTTTTCTCGTTGGAAAACCAAGAAAAAAAGGCTCGCGCTTCGCGCTCGCTCGCTTCATAATTACGCAAAAGGAGCGGAGACCGGTCGTTAGAATGGCCGCACTAGCGAGGGGCGTGCGATATCAATCAAAAGGGGACAACAATCGAACATTCGGCCAGGAGACCCATTGCGTACTTGCCGCCTCACCTCCCGCTTTCACGTTGGCGTATTTCTTGTTATTTGTTTGTGTTATGCTCGGGTCGTCCACCCACGACAAAGCAATAACACCCTCGGTACTGCTAAATCTAAACCTCCACGCGTACAGTATCACAAATGAACGCATCTGTCCCAACGGGACGTGATATGCAGGTACGGTTTGGACATGCGATCTAGCAAAATATGAGTACGCGGAGAGTGTCATACAACAAGAGCTGCAGCATCACATGTGCGAAGTCTACGCGAAGAGTATCATACAACAACAACCACAACAACAAAAACACAAGCTAAAACTTAGCGTTAAATCCACGAGAAACACAGCAGCATCATGCGTATATACGCAAAGAGTATCACACAAAAACAACAACTAGAAATACGTTTAATTCATAGATATCATAGCCATACAGCGTATGGCAGCATTATATTCACAGCAAGTATCACACAACCAACAGCTGAAACAAAATCACGACAGACAGTATACCACGAGCAATACTGTGCGAATGACTTTTTTTTGCAGTTCTGAGTATCATTTCTAACAGCTGCAGCAGACGCACCGTTGCCTACAGCAGTAGTGCACGGTATCACACAACAATATCTGAAGACACCGTAGCCATTACCACACAACCGCTGAAGACACGGCTGAAAATACGTTTCTACTGTAAACTCATGACGAAAAACAACGCAGGTGGGGAAACTCTAGAGCTAAAAAAGCGTAGTGACTGCTGTGTGATCGTAGTCAATGCTGTGCGCATCTATTATACTCAGGGTTCAACAGTGTAGTTTGGTACAAAAACAACGACAGAAACCGATTTTCGAGCTACCGGGAGAGTGGCGAAAAAAACCACCGCCTGCCCCGGTACCCACACACATGGGCAACGAACGGTTTTCGAGTTTGCGGGGTAAAGGGTAAGTTACCTCCGCATGGCATTATTCCCTCTGAAAACTGCACACTACAGACTGCGAAATGCAGGCGATCAAGGCCCAAAGAGAGAAGCTATAAACAATTTATTTGTTCACGAGACTGTCAAATAATTATACCGCCGTTTACTATTCTGCAGTGTAAATCATGATACTCTAAACCAAGTGACGAACACGAGAGTACAGCATGCCTCACAGCGACACAGCAAGTGCACGGCTGAAGCCGCCCCCAACACAGTCGGTACAGTGGCGGTCGGTGAGCACGATGAGGCAGTTTCGCGCCGAAGGTTGATCGTCATCGAAGGTTAGCACAGTAAACACAATCAAAACGTCTTATAAAAGCTAAGGAGCGCCGAGGGCAAGGCGCTCACATTCATTTATCTATATGTATACGAGCAAGAGGATGAAGCTGCGCGCCAATCGGTCGTACTAGAGTTCTGCGATCGCTGTTGGTGTGCTCCTACTGGTCATGCATACTTCTACTGTGCGCACACGCAAGCGAAGACCGAGTCCATAGCAAGTGACGGATTACACCGGGAAGAGTAGGAAACGAAGTTCAAATGCATAGAACTGCTGTGCATCAGTCGAAGGTTTCATACGGGCAACACAACGTGGCGAACACTTAGTCCATAAAAAACGATGTATGTTTATGTATAAAATTGACTGGTTTTTAACCCGGCCTGCTTTCTCCGGCGGCCGACGGTCTTGTTTCGCGCTTTCAGCTGCGTGTCAAGCGAGGGACTTAAAGGTACATAGCGACAAATGTATGGATTTCGGCCGAGCTCCGTCGGCACCGTAGGTGTCGTTGAGCTGATTCAACTTGCCAGGGGATTGGGTTCTAGCTCTATTAGCTGTTTAGGTAACTTAGACGCCCCAAACTGTTTATACGAAAACAAAAGTTATTTGCTATGTTTTGTTCGTAAAAAAAGACCGCGCTTCGTACCCCAAAACACAATGTATTCGCGTGGACTCAGTTAACCAAACAAAGCAGCAACAGCAGCAGCAGGAACAGCAACATAGTGCAAACGCATATACAGCACCAGTACAGCAGCATCAGTACTCATGTCGAGCAAGGCTCTCATAGGTACATCACGACCCATGTGCGAGTCCCGACCAAGCTCCGTGGCGGCACTTTGGATATTCAGTATCGTTGACCTGGCTCTTTATGCCAACATAAAACGTGCTATAACGCTGAGCCGAGTAAGTGCATGAAAAACCCCACATTTTATCGCTGTTTTTAAAGAACTCGCTTTCTTCTGCTGCTGCTTGCTGCTGCTGTGTCATGTTTGTATCGCAACGCCCTCAAGCTCCGCACTTTATGCAGGACACGAAACAACGGCAACCGCACTTCAAGGTGCTCCTTTTGGGACATCCCCGAACGGTGTTGCGGTATATATGTATGTATGTTTGGGTGTGTTCACGTGTGTGCATGCGTGGACCATCGCAAGGGACAAGGCAGTCTGCACGACTTCCACCGGCACTGACGTGTAATGCCCGGTAGGATACCCTTCTTCTGTATCTCAAACGCACATGGGCGGCCACATAGCAGCAGTACACACCTGTCCAAAAGAGTCTGCCGTACAAAAGCAGCAGGCGCGCTTCGAGCTGTTGTTATCTTTGCGACAGCGTGACAGCCACGGTGCTTTATTGTGTGTATATGGGCTGCATTCAGTAGGATATGAGATAAAAGCCGACTACTACTTTGCATCCGACAACATACACTGCAAATATGATACAAACATGTTGCACGTCGGTTATTGGCTTATCATTCGTGATGTATATAGCACAGCAGTAGTTCATGGGAGGTGGTATACCTTACCTATAAATATCTAAAACCCCCGCGCACCCACATTGCCGAAGTAAACAGCAGCCAGCATCACTGGGACAACAGTAGCATGACAGCAACAACAGCAGGGTGTGCGCTTCGAGCTGCTGTCTCTTCGTTTACACCATGACAGCCACGGTGCTTCTATGTGAGCATTTATGCGTGCTTTAGAGATCATAAAACAGCCGACCCTTTTTTTTACGTCCAACAATGCAAAGTGCATATCATGCCGAATATCAGAGACGGCTTTATCGGCTTAAATAGGATGCGCGTAATCGAGAAGCAGTTGTACGAAATAGTAGTTTATTATAACTCTCGTATTACCGACCTTCGACCCTCACAGGAGTTCAAGGGAACTACATCCCGAAAGGGAACCTTGTACTTTGGGTGTTTTCGTGCAGGTACTAAAAGTTAGCGACCGAGCAAGCCAAGGCTGCTGCTGGCCTTTCTTCTCTCGCCGATGTTGTAAGTTTAGAACGCGGCTATCGTTGTTTGTGCAGGTTGACGTGCTGCTGAAGATGGTCGTCCATATCAAAGTTGTGCGCCAGTCGTTGTATTATTGGGACATAAGAACCGAACGTAGCCTGAATTCATAGGAACTGAGTATTATTACGCGCCCAAGAGAAGCAAGCGAAGTGAATAAAATAACTAACAAACTAATTATACTATATACAAGAGAGTTGAACAAGCAAGCGAAATCTGGTGCTGTTAGTATTTCTTATGTGCTGCTGTTCCCGCTGTTGTTGCTACATAATACTGCTGTTTCCTGTTCGCCCGAAGCCAAATTATTTAGCCAACCAGGCGCCATATGTATGAGGAAGAGAAGCAACCAAAGGACGTATCAGCACGGAGAACTGCTGTGCACAGTCGTGCGTGTGTCTGTATGTTTTGTAACCGGGCGGTCGTGGGTGTGCGTGTGGTGTGTTCTCAGCAGAAACAGCAATGCGAGACAAACAGCAATATTATAAATAGCAGAAGTAGGATCATCAGCAGTAGTAAAATATACGAGAAAGCGGAGCGGCTTGCTGCTGATGTGTTTGTCTATTATATTTGATACGTTGCTCTATCGTTCGTACAGACCAAGCTTACGGTTTGGGATCACCTTTGCGGTTTGTTTTTGCAGTGGTAGGGGCTCACTTGCGCGAGCCATACGACCAGGAAGAGAAGCAGGCAAAGCCCATACCAATACTGCGGGCTGCAGAGGTCCTGTGTGTGAAACATAATAACACGCAGCAGCAACAGCTACGACGATCGTGGTATAAATCAATAGTTTCTATCGGATAAATGCTTGCAGTTCGTTATCCAACCGGTTACCACTGCGGTGCAAGACGGACAATTGTATCTCCCCTCTCGTAAAAAAAACAAACAACACTTTTGAAGGGTCTCGAAATCGTTAACATACGAGGCGGTTATGCACTTCCATGCGGTATAGACGACATGGCAACCTGCAAATATTTAGCCCACACAGTAGAAGGGGTCGTCATACATGAAGCGTGGCTACATTGCCAGCTTGGGAGGTTGTTTATTAGGCGTGGATTCCTTTTTTCTCGAAGTCGATCGTTGCGTGAGGTATAGAGCTCCTCAAAGGCAAAGGTCCAAACTACATTTTTAGCGCTACCCCTGCCGTAGCGCGCGTCAGTGTTATGCAGGGTACCTTTGTTGCACATGCCTTAACGGTTTAATCGTTTTTGGCTTTGTGAAAGTTGTGGGGGTGCTGATAAACGCACATGCTATTCGTTTCTGTGTAGAAAACACATCGCATATGGCTGATAAACACACGACGAATACTTTGCGACATGCTTACAGCAGTATTTGCCCCTTTTTTTACACATTCCTGAATATGCTGCATATTTTTACATTTGTTCTCTGAGAAATAGGTTCCCCCAGCTATGCACCTATCGTTAAGGGGGCGTATTATATTTTGAATTGGAGCTCCATAGGAACCTAGTTGATGCACAATAACTGCGCACGAGTCATATACATATCGTTCTTTAGATATATTCCGACTACAATATTCGTCGAGTTCCCTAGTGCGTGTATCCTTGTCATTTGGTGTAACGTACAACACATACCTGTTACGGAAATAAGAGTCAATGCAGCGCATCTTATGTCGTGCCAAATGGTATATGATATGAGTTTGCTATTAATCGACCGGTCGGTAAGTGGAATAGCCTGTAGAGTACGTCTACCCCTTAGCGTGTGATTTTCCGCCAACGACGTGATCAGGCTTCGAACATCCTTACGTTGATCACAACGCATCCTTCTTCATTTTCTTATTAACCTCCGCTCTTGGCTGCTTCTCCACATTTTTGCCACATGAGTACGTTTGTAAAACCTGTTTGGCTTTCGTCAACACAAGTATGCTGACCGTTCACTGGGTGAAACATCTGCATCAGGTATCATGTAGACGGAGCCTCGCTACGATTGTTTTGTTCTGGTTTCCAACCTGACATAAAAAACGAACCCTTATTCTCGCCTCCATCCAGACATGCTGCCTGGATGTTATCTCGGCAGTTTATATAGGCGCATACCATGTAAAACGTGAATGGCAAGGCCCTTGTTTACGTTCATCGGTATTTATCGTTACTGCAGGAGGAAGCACCTAGACGTGTTCTACGATAGAGGTAGCACTTTTTGACGTTTTAATTTTCTGAATGACCGGGCTTGGTAACCCAAAATCGTCAGAATGTCATTCCATTTTTTCAATTTGTTTTTTTTGTATAGATGGGCCACGAGTTTGTTCATAGGATTGCACTTTCAGTTTGCTCAAAGCGTTTTATTCGGTGAGGTAAAGAGCTCCTCAAGTGAGGAGCTTTATAAACAAAATGGTGAACCCCTATCGTAGAAATTGTCCCTAACTATGTACGTGGCACATACCGATGCGAGGCGCAGTAAAGCTGGGATGGCCAGAGAACAGCCAGTCATTTTTTCAAGATTTATATATTATATATCCATAATTGGGTCCAATACGATACATAGCATGTCCGTTCGGAACTTATATTTTCAGTCTTATAGCGTATCGGGATAATGTGTATGATAAGAAGTTTACTGTTCAGGATGCAGGAGTAATCTGGATTGCGATCGATACGTGGTGTGAACTGCACGAATTTCTCCGTTGTCTTCCTGGTGAGAAAGTGTACACTTGTTTGTGCGTGCGGTAATTTGGGCCCCGCCGCCAAACTGACGTGTTTGGGACTCGACGCGGGCTGTTTACTGTCGATTCCCTAATGAGTCAGTGGAAATTGGTTTTTACCCCGCTACTAAAGTAATATTTCTAGCCGGGAAAAAGGCCCGCCGCATAATAGCCGAAGAATCTAGTAAACTTCTCCACACATCGGACAGATCGGATCTCTATATGTGTCATTTTCTTTCAAGGGCAGACATATCTGGTGTCGACAAGACCTGTAGTTTGCCGATCGTGTTGCTGGGTAGGAGCCGGATGATCCGAACATTCCAGGACGTGGTTCTGGAGCAGTATCTACACTACATCTGTTTGGCGCCCTACATAATACCCGCAGCTTAAAGCCTCTGTGATGACTTAGGTCTTGATCTGTGTGGTTTGTCTCGGGTTTCGAGAATGTCCAACTCGTCTTTTGTTATTATCAATGGCATGCATGCCAGGTGTCATAGCTTCGCCCAAACCCCCTTTGCTGGTGTTTGGAATGAATCCAACAGTATGTGTTGGTTGGGTTAATCATAGTTGCTTGGTTGTTTGGTACCTGGTATGTGTGAGACCCAAAAGCGCGTACCTAAACCCATATATACAATATATTTGGAACGAAAGTTTTATCGGTGAAAACAAAGTTAATATTTTTTTCTGTGAAAACTAAAACACACATATCTGTCAATAGAGGTCTAGCAATATGTTTTACTAGACCGTACACTATGTAGCGTGAGCTTTTTGTGCATGCGTACTTCACACTACAGCTAACACAACTTGACTTCGTTATCAATAGCAATGGTAAGCTTCGGCAACGTACCTAGTTTTCCCGGATCAGAAAACGTATTTGTAGACCCTAACCCTAAGTCAAACGGGCACAGAGTCATCCCACGGTAAAGGTTGCACTTCGTGGAGTCAAATCTATCTGACTGCCTAAACTCTTAAGTGAGGAACAATCAGTTGAAATCATAGTCGTACGAGTGTTTTCGTTTTAGGATTAGAGGATAGAAATGATGCTCGGGTTGCGCTAACGAAACTCTTGGAAGTCATGTTTCGCGTGAGATACTGAGCACCTCATGCCAGAAGCTCAGGTTTGTATTGTTGCATCTCTATCGTGGGATAACTCGATACAGCAGTAGTAAAATAAACTATAGCTACAAAGCTGATAAGACTGCATATTCAGCGAAGCACGGGACCGTAGCAGCGGGGGAAGCAGCGCTAGGCAAGGACCCACATATTCGAGGTCTTATCAGACACTGCATGAGGCAACAATGACCTTGCTGTATTAGTCGGCAATCAACATTAGATCCTACTCCAATTCCCGTTCCAGGTACCGGTTATTCCTTTTTTTCCAACTTTTTGTAAACTTACGCCAGATCGCTAAATTGACAAGCTAGCCATTTACCGCCTTGGGCCGAGCACGCCTATGCAGAACGCATGGAGCAGTTGCTAAAGAAGTGCGCGCGACGGAGTAATGCTTCCAGTACGCTTTACAGCTTTCGATTCTCACAAGTTCAATTGCTCTTTCCCCTAAATGCTGATGTAAGCTGGCCATCCCCGCGAGCATGTCTACGCCCAGCAGCTAGCACGACCCCCTTTCCAAACTCTCTTGTCCTTTGCCCATGAGGCATGCCAGTACCGATTATAGCCACCGAGGAGGGGACCAACATATTTCCGGCCAAATGTTGCTGAATAGGTTTTCCGCTGCAGTTAGTGTGGTGTTTCCTACATATAGGAATGAGGTGTGCTTTGTCTATTACGCGGAGCCTTGTGTGTCTCGAGTATTTTGCTGTGATTCACATCACCTACCTCTGCACTTGATGTTGAGTTCCTTAGATACTGGTATGCGGTGTTTTATATTTGATGCGTGGAGCCCTGTGTATCCCTTCGTTTCTCTGTGTTTAGCAGACCATATCTCTCGATACTAAATTGCTGACTTGTCAAAACTTGCACCTCAGATGTTATGGGTTTGAAACATTTCGTTAGTTTTCGAGAACCAGAACCCCAAATGCTACTCTTCTCCTGGATTTAGAGTTATAACCCTAACAAAATGCGTGTTTTTCCTCTTATTCTATAATTAGTATATTTGTGGGAGAAGGAAATATATTTGCCGAAACTGTCCGAAACCGTTCATACAAAAATATGATTAATTTTTCGTTTCTTTTTTTTTTCCCCCAACATCACTCTACTGCTTCGGCCACGTCCCCTGACGAGCTGCTTCGGGCGTTTTTCCGCCGCCTCAGTCATCGGCGAGAATGGGACTATGCTCACATCGCGCCTGCACGAAGCGGCCATACTTCAACGTCAAGGGTAGCCAGACGGCGGCGTACTGCAAGCAACATGCTGAAGATGGCATGGTTGACGTCCGTTTCAAACGGTGTTCACACGACTCCTGCACGAAGATACCGTCCTTCAACGTCAAGTTTAGCCAGACGGCGGCGTACTGCAAGCAACATGCTGAAGATGGCATGGTCGACGTCCGTAGCAAACGGTGTTCACACGACTCCTGCACCAAGATACCGTCCTTCAACGTCCAGAGCAGCCAGACGGCGGCGTACTGCAAGCAACATGCTGAAGACGGCATGGTTGACGTCCGTAGCAAACGGTGTTCACACGACTCCTGCACTAAGATACCGTCATTCAACGTCAATGGTAGCCAGGCGGCGGCGTACTGCAAGCAACATGCTGAAGGCGGCATGGTTAACATCAATAACAAACGGTGTTCAGATAACTCATGCACTAAGATACCGTCCTTCAATGTCGAGAGTACCAAGACCCCCGCATACTGCAAGAAACATGCTAAGGACGGCATGGTTGACGTCCGTAGCAGGTCATGTTCACATGACTCCTGCACTACGCATCCGATCTTTAACGTCGAGGGTAGCAGGAGGGGAGCGTTCTGCAGGCAACATGCTGAGGGCGGCATGGTTGACGTCTGTAACAGGGGATGTGCACACGACTCCTGCAGCAAGAGACCGAGCTTCAACTTTCGTGGAACAAAAATGGCAACATACTGCAGGGAACATGCTGAGGACGACATGGTGAACGTTAGTCATAAGCACTGCTCACATTGGGCTTGCACTAGTCGACCGATCTTTAAATTGAAGGGCACCGAGACGGCGGGCTACTGCAAGCAACATGCTGAGCATGGCGTGATGGACGTCTCCCGTAAGCGGTGCATACACGACGCCTGCTTTGAGCAGTTGCGGTGGGGTGTGTTGACCGGCGGTAGTGCCACTGCGTGTTCCCGGTACAAGGGTGATCTCGCAGGGTGCCCCGTGATCAACTTTAAAGCACGGTGCAAGGTTGCGGGTTGTCGGAAGCTGTCTAGGTGGGGGCTAGATGGGAAACAGCCTACCCACTGCCATGATCATGGCCCTCTCAAAGACGGGCTCTTGTGTACTGTCGCAATATCTCGCAGCACAAGGCATCGTAGCATCGCATTTTACGTCGGCTCGAGCGGTGCCACGTTTGACGTGAAACCTGAATGTCACTATTGAATTGATAAATAGAGTGCTATTTTTTGTCCTTAATATAGGCTCTGACTGACGGGCGTCACGTACTGAGCGATACCGAATGTCCTTGGAATCTCTTTGGTGCTTTCCAGGTTGCTTTTTTGGGTATACTTGAGCTGTGAAATTGTGCATTGGGATGAGCACATCGTTTTTTTGTTTTTCTATCAATTTGTTGATCAGGTATAATGCTTCTCAAGTAAGGGGTTTTATATACGCTAAGGGCACCCCTACCGTAGCAGGGATTCACCTTAACAGGAATATTACGCTGTTGGGGGTTTCGTACGGCAAAATCTGGTGGCGTCGCTTTTGCGGCACCAAATTCACATATTTCGATGGTAAGTATTGCGAATCTCTGGGCTGGGATACTCTGACGATTGCCTAATTCCACTTTCGCTGTCTGGAGAATCCCCGCATCTCGCTAAGGAATGTCCAAATCGGTTTCGCAGGCCAGAAAGCATGGTAGTAGATACCCATCATATTAAAATATATATCGCCGTACTTCGTAGTGTTAATTTTTTTTCTTACGTTATCATCAAACAGAGCAGAACGCAGATTTTTTTCATGAATATCCGTCCCCGGTGGAATTAGCCTACAAATAGCTTGGCCCATTGGCCATGCCCGGATAGACCTCGGTGCCATGAGTTTTCACAAGACTGAAAGGTCATGAACGTGGTTTGAATGAGTGTCTAATAGCATAACGAATTCAGCAGCGTATAGGAAGTTTGGTTGAAGCAGTGAACAGCTGCACCTCAAAACATCCACTGGTCTCGAGGTCAAAACACACTAAACACAGCCACACGTCTAAGAGGAACGACGGCAAGGAGAGCTCCCAGAACGGTCACGTTTACTCTTTAATACGAAATGGAACAAGCGCCTGGGCCCTCGAACAAACCCAAACATAAGAGCGCGGCCGACGTGGGGTCTGGAGTCACCCCACGGCAGTGGTGCAGATATAAGTCCCTGAGCTCCTGACATGATAAGCTCATTATCCCACCCTGAAAATGACCTCCATAACTATGTTTGCGCAACCGGGTCAACGTGTCTATCCGCTTGTCATAAGTCATATGAACTTGTAAAATAATCAGACTAACCGGTAGTTCCTTACTTCAAGAGGTCAACCCGTCAGAAACGTTTTACACAAAAAAGTGCAATCCCTACCACCGTGCGATGGGTCTCTGGCGCGTTCGGTGTTATGGAGGGCCGGGAGGGGGGAAGGCGGGTGACCGGTCTAGTAACTAGTCGTTGTGTCGTAATGCGATCGTAGAGGGAAGGCGGTGGAAAACAAGGGGTGTACACTTATTATTTTCGGGCATCAATATTGCACCCGCTCATTTCTCAGGCCTAATGAAAAGCCTGAGAACCATTGTATGGACAACTAATCACGAAACCCCTATAGTTCCGTTCATAAATCGGCACAACGAACACATCCCCGATTGTTCACGGTCTCATCCAAGATCTGGCAGACCACATATCTCGAGCGCGGGAGCAACGGTTCTGGTAGAACGAGAGATATCACCGCGCCCGCCTCCGCTTAAATTCCTCGTGTGTTGGCTAATGCAGCACGGTGCGTGGCGAACGTGGGAGCGTACTGCACCACCATCTTTTTTGTTCCTGATGCAAGAGGACGCGCGAAAAATGCATGAACAAAAACAAAGTTAAAGATTAGACTCAGATGTAAAGTTGGTTGTGTCATACTGTTGTTTGTTCGGAAACAATCCCTGTCCTGGTTATCTAATCATGGTTGCTTGGCATATGGGATTAACCTTTGCAAGCGCTAGGATCGGCGCGCTCCGCGCGCGAAGTTCTTGATGATCGACCTGGACGAAGCGAAGGTCGTCGTTTGTACCCACGAAAAGAGGTGTTGCGTTCATTCTTCACGGTATCGTATCGGGGGGTCAACGCCATCGTCTCAAACTCGTTGAAGCGGTAGAGAAGGTAGTTATTACGTACGAGCGATTTCTTCGCTGACGCTGTTTCGATCGGTCCCTTGTCAAGAAGGTAATGTGGTCGTGTTGGTGTGTTGTTGCTGTGTATCACTGCCCAGTTGTCCTCCTTGCTGCTGACTGCTAAATACTTACAAGAGGTAGTCTCGTGCTGCTTTAAAAACCAGACTGCACCTCCCTCGCTCTCGATTCGTACCTAATTGTGCATTTGGTCCTTGTCGAATCCCCAACTTTTCTATTTGCCGGCATGTATGAGATGCTAGTCACCGAAACCGTTCAGCTTTTTGGACGATGTTTGCTGTCTTTACGAGTCTAAACCGGGACAATCAACCTAACACCCAAAAGTTGAGTTCCTACACTTCGCGGAGGAATTACGACCAGGGCAAGTCTGTTCTCGTCCCCAGGTTGACGAGGTTGATGGTCTATGGTATTTTCGTCTGAATAGGGGATGGGACTGCATCCTATCTTGGTGACGGCGGCTGTTTAACCGAGACCCCAAAGAGCATTCGGCCGGTGGAGTTGGGGTTTTCGCAACATTTGGGGCAGTATCATCCCTAGGAGTCTTGATTTATTTCCCCGGGATATAGGAGTTGTAGATAGATGTGTTTTAGGGATGCAATTGTGGGAATGGATGGTATTCTTTCCGGGCGACGTTGGCTCAATGTACGAGTCCCACCCATCAAAGACCACCAAATAATGTTCTGGTTTCCTCACGGTGCGGGCCGGTGTCATTCCGGGGGCTCGCCGTTCTTGTTCCCGCAGGGTCAAAGTTGTAATGGTGCAGGGGGATTAATGATTTCGGAATGAGGGCTAATCTTTCCCGGGTGTCGGATGCTCCACGCGCTTTTGCCAATCAGCGATCCGCTGATAGGATTGGGGATTCTACACCTTGCGCGGCGGTGTCGACACGGACAACCTCGCTTTTCGATCGCGAACTATTAAAGTGGAAAATAAAAAAGAATCCCTAAAACAAGAACGGGTCCCTTTTCTGCTCTTGTTTGGTGGGGACGTGAGAATAGGGTTCTTATGGCGTGCGGGGCGGTTTTAATCTGGGAAACCTCCGATTTCGTGCCATCTGGCTGTAGGAGTTGTAGATTTTCGGATTTATATCCGAACTGGCGATGGTACCCTGTCCTGCCTTGGTTGCGCTGGCTCTGTGTACGACCTCCAGTCAATCAGCTATCGACTAGCGGGGTTGGGGTGTCAAGACCGTACGAGGCGGTCTCCTCCCAGGAGAATACCGTGTTCGTCCCCTGGTTGTCGACGTGGTAGATCACCCACAGAGTTTGCGTCAGCTCTGTGCGCTCCAGCCAATCAGCTGTTGGCGAGCAGGATTGTGTTTCTCACGCCTTTCGTGGCGATTTAGACACGGGAAATCGTCGCTTTTGCCCCCGGAGTGTCGTAGTTGTAGAGATACGAAGATATATAATATTATATCCAGGGATCGGGCACTTCTTTCCCCTTTATGTCCGCTGTCTCTTTGCGCTCAAGGCAATCATCGATCGCTGAGCGAGGTTAAATTTTATATGCCGAGCGGGGTGGTGTACAGTCGGTAGAATATCGTTTCCTTCCAGGCAATATTAAAGCTGAAGTGATACTGAATGATCTCTATACCGAGGCCGGCGACCTATTGTCCTTGGGGTTGCGCTGGCACTATCCACCCCAGCCGATCGTCTTTCTGTCAATGACATTGAGATTTCCACAACGTGTGATCCGATGTGGACGAAAATGGACTCTGCATTTGATCACGGACGCAGTCGTTCAAACCAGGATTTTTCCCCTTAAGAAATTAGCTCTTACGGGTCCGGTTACGATCACGTTACAGGGACCTAATCCGACCTGTAAAATGTGAAACCTCCCCCGAGCTCATTCGTGAATAATCGAACCCCTCCTGAACCGAACGGATTGGAGCCGCATACATTAGATAACGGGTTGACCGGACCAGCGGGTCTGATCATGACCCGTGGAAAACACCTCGTTGTGCTTACGCGACCTGGCGGTTTAAGGCATTACGAAGGGTTCCGAGCCGCGGACCATACACTGCTTTTCTACCCCAAACCAAACACGGGGGATCATGAGACCGGCCACCTCCTTCCCTCGCCCTATTTCTTCACACGTCAGTATGTTCCAGACCCCGCGTCGGGTACGCACCTGTCTGTTGGTTGGCGTTGCTGCTGAAACGCTTGTATCATCAAGCAATCAGCAGTTGAGTGGCCGTTCTGAGAGCTCTTGTTGCCCTTGTTCTTCTTAGAAGTGTTGCTGTTGGGGTCGAGTTTCGACTTCGATAGCACTTGGTGTTTCAATGTGCTGCTGTTTGATTCTGGAACGAAACATTCACAACAATGCTGGAGTCGAGAAACGGTCTAGCACTAACTTCAAAGCCTTTCAAGAACTTGAAGTTCGTTGTATATATACTAGACAGACCACCGCCTAGGCACGGTCAGGCAGCCAGACAGCTTGGCGGTTTAGGTCGCGAAGAACTCTGGTAAACTTAATAATCTCCTGATTCAGGAACTACACCTAACGTTCTATTCTGTTTAACGACAAAACGAGCAAACAAAAGTGATCTTAATATTTACCTGTTCGCAAAACAAATTGTTGTATTATCCGAAGAATTAATGCACCACATAGCGAATATAAGGATCTAAGCAAACGTCAGAGTATCCCGGTGCAGACACATTTAATGCTTGCCGTGAAGTTGTTTGTTTGTGCCTGCAATAGCAACGCCACCATAGATCACCTGCCTAAAACCTCCACATTGTAATGTTAACCTCGCGAGATGAATCCATGATACGGTAGGGGCGTCCTTAGCGTTCAAGGGGCCTCTCACTTAAGAAGTATTGTATTATACCCACAATTTGTGGAAAAGTTACACTTTGTGCTCCACCGAATGACCGATTCTACACCTAGGTATACCTAAACAAGCAACCTGAAAGCGTGAACGACATTCCAACGATCTTGGGTATCCATCAACCAATGACGCCTGTCAGTCAAAACCATGTTAGGGACGAACGTTGATACCTTTTTTTACTTCAAAAGAAACATTCAGTTTTTACCGCAAACGAAGCACCTCCCACGTCAACGCCGGGTTCGAAGTCACGATGCCTCGAGCTTCGAAATAGTTCCACAGTACAGAGGAGATCGTCTTCGAGGGGGCCGTGATCATGGCAGTGGGTAGGCTGTTTCCCATCTAGTCCCCAACTACACAGCTTCCGACAACCAGAAACCTTGCACCGTGCTTCAAAGTTGATGAATGGGCCGCCTGCAAGGTCACATTTGTGCCGGGAACACGCAGTGGCAGTACCGCCGGCCAAGACACCCCACCGCGTCTTCTTAAAGCAGGCGTGATGCATGCAGCGCTTACCAGAGAGGTCAATCATGCCATGCTCGACATGTTGCTTGCAGTAACCCGCCGTCTCGCCGCCGTTTGCTTTAAGATTCGCTTGCCTAGTGCAATCACCACGGAGGCAGCGCCTATGATTGACGTTTACCATGCCATCTTTCGCATGTTGCCTGCAGTACGCTCCCCTCTTGGTACCCTCAACGTTAAAGCTCGGTCGCTTGGTGCAGGAGTCATGCAAACATCGCTTGTGACGGACGTCCACCATGCCGTCATCAGCATGTTGCTTGCAGGACTTCGCCGTCTTGCTGCCCTCGACGTTGAAGTGTGGCCGCTTCGTGCAAGAGTCATGAAAACACTGTTTGTTATGGATGCTCACCATACCGTCTTCGGCATGTTGCTTGCAGTACGCCGCCGTCTTGTTACCCTCGACGTTAAAGCTCGGTCGCTTGGTGCACGATAACTTTAAACACCTCTTGTTATGGACGTCCACCATGCCGTCTTCAGCATGCTGCTTGCAGTACGCAGCCGACTTGCTACCCTCGACGTTTAGAATCGCACGCCGCGCACATAAGAGATGTGAGCAAATCCCCATTCTCGATGATGATTGAAGTGGCTGAGAAATACCTGAGGCAGCTTCGCGGGGGGGGGGGTGGACAAAGAAGTATGGAAATTTTGAGGAAACGAAAAACAAAAGAAAATTAATAGTACAAATGAAGAAGCACGGTTATTGGAAAATTTCGGCAGACAAGTTCGCGTTTTCCAGAAGGAAGATTACTAAAGAGCCAGATGTAGAAACACGCAAATTTTTCCGGTAAAAACTGAGTATTCAGAACCAGAATAGTGTTTGCGCTCTCCTTTTTGGAACTGAAAGTTTCGTTCAAACCCACACTAATTAGTGTGAAGGCTGTAATCTATCGGTGTTTTATGTGAAGAGAGCTGTGATGTCCATTGCGAAAGAAACCTTAAGACCTACAGGGCATCGCGCAACAAACAAAGCACACCCTATACCAATACTTAAGGAACCCCAAACCAACTGCAGCGATTCAACCATGCAGCAGCAAGTGGCCGCAAGGACGTGGGCCGCCGTTTGGATTTCTTGACCGGTGCTGGCACACCCCATCGGCAGCATCGTGGAGAGCTTAAAGATGGGGTCGTGCTAGAGGCTAGTTAGAAACATGTTCGCCAACATGGCCAGTTACAACAGCATACAGGGAAAAAAGTAATGTAACCCGCGGGGTTCGAACGCAGTACTGCGTAGTGACTACATAAAGGGTCGTGGGCACTTTTGAAGTAGTAACTGCTGCGTGCGTGTTGCTCTGGCTGACTCGGCACAAGCCTGTCGGTGGCAGGCTGGTCGACTTGCGACCTGGCGTAGGTTTACTCGTGGTTGGAAAAATAAAACCAGGTACCTGAAAAGTGAATTCGAACACAGCCACACACCTGTAGTAGCTGCGATTTTTTATCCGATACTTGCGGAAACAATTTAATTTCCAAATTTAAGTGTTTGAACGGACCACAAATACGAAGGTCCTTTGCACGCGTTGGTGCAACTGCTGCTACTGCTGCGTTTTTCGGTTAATATACAGTCCGCTCAAGTGTGTAGCTACACTAGCTGTTCGTCCGCTTGGCAGTACGCAGAAACACAAATAAAACTTTTTTGACCATCCCGCCCGCGGCCGACGTATTCACGTACAAGCGCGAATTGGCATGCCGCCATTTCGCTCGGGAACAGGAAGTATTTTCTTGGTCTAAAAATGTTCGTTCTGATCCAGGAAAACAAAGTCCCATGCCGAAGAAGACTATTGCCAACGAGAATGCAATCTAGTAAAGTTTGATGTTGTGATTAGTTTAGCTGTAGAGTTAGATATAACGATACCAAAACCCATCAAAAAATATCCACGTTAAAAAAAACCAAGTGCTAGCCCTGTACAGACAGAAGTGAGTGCTTCATGATGCACATGGATAGTATCAGCTCCGGAGTGTCTCATCTGAGATTCGTTCCAAGAATGGTGTATACATGGGTATAAATACACGATACGAGGCGTCATACAAACCAAACGATCACGTAATCATGATTAACCAAATCGACATATATGTTTGGTTGCTTCCCGATACTAAGAAATACGCTTCAGGCTGAGCTGTGATACCGGCCGTTCATGGCATGTATAATGAGGTAAAACGAGTTTACGGTTTTCGAAAACATAGACACGCCAGACAGATAACGATCTTGATCACCATCGACGTTCGTATGGCTGTGGGTTCTATATATGGCGCCAAATATTGTCATGTAGATCCTGCTCGAGAAGCATGTCCTCGACCATTGAAGATCATCCGTGTCTTACCCAGCCACAGGATACGTACACTATGCAGGTCATACAGAGCCCGGATCATTTCGTCCTAGAAGGCAAATGTTCACTATTCTTATGACCTATGATGCGGCTGGACTTCTTTCAGGCTAGAGAGGCTACGTTGATAGCCGAGTTAAAGGCAACTACAACTGACTAGCTTAAGCTTCGACAGTGAGCACCGCGCGTCGCGCCACAATCACGTCCGTTTGACAGAAGGGCGCAAGTTACCGTACAAGCGAAAAAACCGAAATAAGTTAATTTGGAAGACAACGGCGAAATGCGAGCAAATCACACCATGCATCGATCAAAATCTAGATTACTCGTGCATCCTTAACAGTTTAGTTGCCGTCATGCACATGATCACTTCGGGCTTTCGGACTGACAATATCAACTTTGAACGGACACAACATCCCTTGTATTGCACCCTATTATGAGTAGGTCATGTTTGATTGAGGGAATAAGGTACATTGCATTCCAACTTTCCCACACCTAACATCCGTACGCACGAAGTAAATAGTTTGGTGGTTGCTCTTACAGTCACTATGAAAACCAACGAACATTCGATTGTAGGGCCCTTAATATCGACTCTGTACATGGAATGCGCCTATATGAACTGCTGAGATCACCTTCGAGACAGCTGGTCTGGGTGAATGCTTGAGTAATCGCTAGTTTCGCACACCGGGTATAAAACCAGAATGGGTAACGCGCAGCGAGGCTCGGTCTGTAGGATATGATATTTAGTTTTTTTTCCCAGTGAACGGTAAACTACATACCAGGTATGTGCTAACGAAGCCATCCACGTTACAAAACGAAAGTCAGGCAGCCAAACGTGGACACAAAGCAGAAAGAAGAAGCGTACATGTTAAAGGAGAGTATAAGCAGTCATCAGGGAAGGGCTAGTCGAGGCTTGCTCATGTCGAGGCAGAAGCACAAAATATAGGTAGACATACTCTACGGGCTGTTGTAGAGGCGGACCGGCCGCTCAACAGCAAGCATATTTCATTATTGCAGCTGCAAACGAACATACACGTAAAAAACAACACCCATATTTCGAACAAGAGTATTCGGTTTTAACCAAATTCTGAATTACAAGAAGGAACAAACAAGTAGTCTCGGCCCATATTGAGTTAAGAAGAAATAACAAAACGAGAATACCCAGTGTACTCGTGAGGGGTAACAGCGTACCACTTATATATGTATGGAACTTCAATGCCCCATCCAATACGCCCCCTTAATGAACATTTCAAAGCTATGCTAACTTTAAACCAACATCATCAAGATCCAGAACCCAGATTACCAACTGGTTCGAGAGTGTGTGAAAACATCGCTAATTTGGGTCTCGTCAAGTCACAGAACACTCGACGTGTATCTACCAGCCTGATGTGTATCATGTAAACGCAAATAAGTGTACTTTGTATTCATCGCCATCCCCAAACTATACCAAGACCGAAGCCTAACTAACCTGCGGACGCTTGTACAACAAAGCTACCCTGCGTACCATCGACGCTTGCCACGGCAGGGGTAGCACCAACATTTGTAAGGTCTTTTCCCAGAAAAAGATTTTTAACTCGCGCAACAATTATGTTTGAGGAAAACGAAACGTAAGCCGGATACACAACCCTGTCGGCTGGGCATCTAACCATGTTTGAACTCCGGCGACCCACACTGCTGTTTGGGCTATTAACGCGTATATCGCTGCCGTCTATACCGCATGATATTATTATGCAGCCGGCTCCGAGGTTAGCGTGTTTAGGATCCATATATGGTATATTGTGTTTCCACGAGTGGTGATATATAATCGTCTTCTTCGGACAGTGGAACAGCAAGACAAGCGCTACCATGCCGGCGCATGTGTTGTGAAGCTCTTTACGTTTGAATTCGGATGAATGCGCTATTCTGCAGTCCGGACTTCATACTATTGTGTACCAGGTACATTGACATCAGTATCATACGCGATGCGTTGCGTCCCCTCTTCATCTCGATGCTGCTTCTGTAGTGTAACCTGTAACTTCCATGCGTGTTCGTCGCTTGTCGTTTTGTTCTCTGTAAAATCCATAAACCAAGTACTCCATGACAACACTTGTATGGTACCATGCGGAAAGTCGAAGGCTATGAAAGAATTATTGAGTCAATAAGCGCAACGCAAGGCCCTGGTTTCATTTTCGTCAACGACACCGGTACTTAAGGGGTGAACCTAAACCTGTCAAAAGCAAGAAGAAAATACACGGAAGGACTTGTCCCGTAATGATTTTGTCTGTGCCATGAAAAAGCCTACCCAAACAAAATTGGTGATGGTCACCAATATATGTGTCGAGATATTTCGAGACACATCAATCGCCGTTTCCCCTGACTTTTTGCGGCCTGATTTAGAGCTTTAGACACATGTGTACGACCCCAAGGCAAAACGCATCTGCTCATGCAGTCCGAATGCGCAATATCGGACCCGATTGTTTCTGACTCGGCAATCGTTCTTGAAAGTGGTAGTAGTTTGGAAACGAAAACTGGTCTGGTAAATAATTTTAACAAGTTATCCGCAAAAGCAGCAGTAGCACGACGATCATTGAGTATAGTGGTGACACACCGATGTTGCTTTGCGTCTGACTCGCAGTGGGGAGAAATAATCAATCTCTCTGTGGACGAAAAACACTCGACATGTGCGGTCTCAGGCCAAGAGACTAGGAGAAACGATCACAGCGCGCAGCCCTTGGCGGAAACACTGTTGTAGACACGTCAGACAGTAAACGTACTGGGTTTCGACCGTTCAATACTTCCAAATAAAAAAGCACCGAGACAGGTTGAACGCACTTGGCATGTCTTTTTACCGACAGACTAGAGGCACTTAATGTGGACTCTGACGCTTTAATCACACGCCAAGTGCAGCGAACGCGACGCCTTTGTTCGCTATATCAAACTACATAAGGTTGTCGGCTTCTGTTGGATTATCCGGACACCCGTTCAATCAGTTGCAAAATAACACGGGTGGTTCGCAAATCAAGCCTTTCCCTATTCTCAAACTACAGAGCTTACAATCCGATGAGGTCCAAATACGAAACACAGCATGTGCAAATCAGAATTTGCATCGCATAAAGAACAGCCATCGACAACAAAATATGCTACAAACTAGCTCCGTTTGCGTTTGTTTTGTTGCATGTTACACAGTACACGCTTTCCACTCTTGAGAGTATGATATGAGAGCTGGCTGGTGCGCTCAAGATAACGGGTGCGGAACATAAATATTTAGCGAAAAATGCCAGGCATGGAACCCGAGAAGCGCTCGTAAATGACTTCGTAATCGTGATATGAGTCTTGCCCATTTTGCGCCTAGATTGCAGTGATGCGTGTGCTATAACCACTGTAGTTACTGTTGGACCCTTGAATAGTCAGTGTAGTTACTGTAAGACCACCACATGCACTCGGACGCCACAAGACCTTCACAAAGCCAGACGACCGTTCCACACTTGCCTGTCGTAGAAGCCCTCCTGACCCCCGCCGCAAAAAGACGCGTTACTTACAAACTCGGCAATCACGGGGGGGGGGTGTACTCGTACTTAGTTCTTGCATAGCCTTAATTATAAGGCCATAGACGTCGGCAAGCAGCGGCGTCAAAATACCCATTTTCCGGCAACGGATGGGAAATATTATCTCCGGGGTGTGCGGGTTCCGGAAAATCCAGAAGACATACATTCGCCCGATTTTTGCGGCTTCTACGACGAGGAAAATGGTCATATGACCGGCATAGCATCAAAACACCTAGGAAGTAAATGAGTAGTATTTTCCGGGTGGGTAGGTATACGATTTATAATGCTGCTCAGTACAGCCGTCATATTTAGTCCCCCTCATAAACGGGTTTTATCGTTTCCGTGCACAGATTGATTAACGCCCAATCGTCTACGTATTAAATGCAAACACAGCGATCCCTACGATCCCTAGCAGATGCAAGACCCGCAACACCTCCTAGAGACTCTAACGAACAACATACACGTTGGTCGGTCGGCGTTCTGGGCATTATAACTGGAGCTATGCTATGTTACGCAAGGAATAGTGATATGGTGTTGTTGAACCAGAAATAGTATTGTTGCTGTAAAAAAGACGACAATTGTTTTTTTCAACACGCAAGTACTCATTTTTTATGACCGAAGAGGCCCCTAAACGTCTGTCTAAGATGCTGGATTTGGTATTCAACCTGAAAAAGTACTCTGGCGGTTGACGGACTCACCAGCATCATAACTGGCTTTCCAAGTGATGAAAAAATGGATTTGAACCCCCCCCCCGCTGTCTCTGGAAGTGGCCACACCAGAAAATAAATAAATTCGTTCGAAGCTGTCATTCAGATGCAAGAAAGTACGCACAAGGTGCGGAAATGTTTCTTAGTAGGATGCAGCTCACCCTTCATGCGACTCGCCGAACACCTCACGGCGTTTCGCGCTTGGTGCACGCGATG
>JBBMKB010094718.1:0-10920 GCA_037833945.1 Alaria marginata | reverse complement strand
TACGATACGATACGATACGATACGATACGATACGATACGATACGATACGATACGATACGATACGATACGATACGATAAGATATCAATAGAACAGATTACACATGCTACGGCAGAGGCGCGCCATTTCTTTTCCGAAGCTCCTCTCCTCACTTGAGCGTGAGCTCCATACCTCACCCCCCCCATATCGGATTTTGAGCAAAACTCAAAAGTACAGCCTGGTGGCACCAACAAAAGTCGTGGTGGTCTAGAGGTACTGACTGGTATTAAAAAAAAACAAGAAACATTTGTTTTTTGCAAAAACAAGAAAACAACCTCCCGACGACTCTGTGTTAATTAACTCCTTAAGCAAGAAACTGAAGCCACGTTTTTGGGGACAAGTTACTTCGAATTAGAGTGGGATTTTGTTTTCCAGTAGTGAAAGGAGCCCCCCCCCCCCCCCTCCGTCCTTCAGAAGATGATTTGGCCAGAAACACGAAAGCCTGGACCAGGTATAGATAATAACCATATCTGGTCCCGATATGTAGGTCATGTTCCGCCGATTTGATTGGCTCAACGAACAGCCTAAAACGGACCGGAACAAAGCTATTCCAGGCGGTCCACGATATGATAAGAGGTATGATAGCACTTTTTTCGCTAAAAAAAAAAACAAATATTTTCAAAACACAAAACGATGGGGCATCTCACCCAAAGTTCGTCGGAATGCCATTCTTGGTTTTCCAAAAACAAAAACATGGTAATATACATATATATATATATATATATATATACCTATCATATATAGGCCATGGGTTTGTATATAATAGGTCGGGCCGCACTTTCCAGTTTACTTAAAAATGTTTTTTTGGGTGATTTTGCTAATACAAGCAGTGGTGGTCCCTCTATATTAGTGCCGGTGTGTGCCAGCCGGAAATACCGGCACTATAGCGGCAACCGGCGCTATACTTACTTCGCACGCTGCTACTACTTCATATTCCCATATGTGCCAAGCGATTTAATTTCACCGGCGCTATAGCGGCCAACCGGCGCAACTCAACCGGCGCTATCATATAGAGGGACCACTACGTACTCGATAAATCGAGACAGGACTTTCAACCCTTGACAGACAGCAGGTTTGCCTTGACATGTTGCGACTGACACCAAACTACTACAGTAGGTTTTATTTAGTGCGGAACACTTCAGCCCTACACCCTTGACAGCGCATGTTTTGCCTTGCTTGACATGTATCCCGACATATTTGTACTGTAGCCTATTACGGGGGAACGTAGTTAATAGGACCAAATATTGGTAGTAAAAATTGAGAAATATATAGGTTTTTGTGTCTACCGTAGGTCCTATTAACTATAGTATAGTCCCCCGTAATAGGCATTTACTGAAGGGAGGAAAAAAGCCTCATAAAAAGAAATGCAATGGTTGGTGAACCTCTACAATTGTGGCATGTGTCATTTTGTTTGCTTTTACTTACCGTAGGATCGGGCTTTTACTTACCGCAGGATCTCGCAACGCGTCCAGGCTAACCCCGGAGGCTTTGTACTCGGCTCGCTTCGGCGGCCCCCTGGGAAACTCTCCGTCGTCGTCGCGAAACTCTCCCCCGCCCAAGCCGCCGCCACCGCCTCCACCTTGGTCGGGGTTGGTGTTGGGGTTAGGGTTAAGGTTGGGGTTAGGGTTAGGGTGAACGGTTAGGGTTAGGGTGAACGGTTAGGGTGTACGGCTAGAGTTAGGGTTAGGGTCAGGGTTAGGGTTGGAGATACAGTAGGGTTAGAGGTAGGGTTAGGTCGGTAGGGGGTGTTCGGTCAGTTGTCAAATAATGACTATTATCACCAGTCGGACAATAAATATAAGCTGCATATTAATATCACTTGAAAGAAGGTAAGGAACGAAATTCCGAGAACTTAGGGGGGGGGGGGGAGTGAGCATGAATCAATTTTGTAGGCAGAAGGTGCCAGTGCAGCGGGCGAAGGAGCGCAAGAAAGCGGACCGCTACGAAACCCCAAACCCAAACAACAATCGCATGGCTCATGGCTAATGGTTCGTGAGCCTACTGCTCATCATGCGGGCTAAGAACGAGTCCCGACGATTTCGACGTCGCAAGGTAGCCAATAATGCAACATAACTGAAATAGTTGGAGCTGTGAGTCGGCACGACTTAAGTCACCAACTAGTTATTAGTCGGACTAATAGTTAGTCGTTTCCTGGAGGTGCCGACAATCCGACTTATTGGGTTTCCATACTTGTAAGAAGGCTGTTTAACGTGGGGTGCATTTATTATTTTTTGGGGCGGGGCCACCTCGGCTGGGGAGAGCTAATGTGGCTCGCTTCGCTCGCCCGACTTCAGTCGGCAAGTCGGCTGACCACCAGCTGGTTTCACCAGCCGACTTGCCGACTAAATTCAGTTAGTTGGCCAACGGCACCTACCGATTAGTTATTTGTCGTGAGATCCTGCTGACTCGCAGCCCTAGAAATAGTAGAACTACGTTATGTGGATTATGAACATGTCTTATGTACTCGTAGTACTCTGTAAGGACTATTCAAGCTTCTTGAGGCTGTCCGCGCCAACAACAACACCCTTACACCCGTCTCCCTTAAATTAGCCATGAAAAGCAAGCCATGCGTCCTGTGTGTCCAGATTGTGAGGAAAGTAGACTAAAGTTATCGATCAACAAATGCTACAATGAGTAGTTCCTTCTATACTCGATTTCCACCACAATATATAATGGGGTTTCCATGCATGTGGGTAGGCGTTAGTGGCGTAGGGGACAGGAACAAAAAAGATAAAAAAAAACGGAGGCGGGTTTTCTGTTTCGGTTGCACCTTGGCAACAGAAGCACCGGCTTAAACATCTCGGTTCGGTCGGCGAACACCGACCGAAAAACAATTTTCCGTTTTTCGGTTCACAACCCTGCTCGAGACAAATTCCAACTCGTTTTGTCCCCCAGAAACGCGTATGTTTTTACTGCTGCCGCAATGAACCCTCTCAAATTTCAAGCAGTTCTTCCCGCTGTCGGGGTTGGAGTTCTCAAAGGGGTACGTAGGGCTGTGAGCCAGCCCCTACAATAAGTTACCAACTACCTGGTAACTATTACCAGTCCGAAAATAAACATAAGCTCGACATGAATAACGCTTGCTAAATGTGCGGAACTCCGACATCTTACGTAGGGAGGGGATGATAAATAAACATCCCCGTGTAGACCAAACGGGTGCTTCAATCCTTTGATATATCTGCATGATGATACGATCACAAACGCGTCATGGGATATATAATAGGAGTACCGCACGGCCTCAACTCCATATCGAGTTCATGTTTGTTGTTTTTCGTATCGCGCTTATATTTGTTGCCGGACTGGTAGTTGACTACAGTACGCGACAGCAGTCAATAATCTCCTATTTTGGCTAAGGCTCGCGGAGTATTGTGATGTCAACGTTGAGCACAGGCTCTTAAAAGGCTGTTATATAGGATTTTATAAACATTATTTCAAATACGTCAGCTGTGATTTAGAGTGGCGTCCTTACTGAGCACAAATGCTAAGCTGTACATTCTTGAATTACATAAAAACTCAGCCTGAAATTCTTAACTGCCAATTTCTTAACACATGTCGCGTGCTGTAGCTGTTTTTGTCCAGTCAGCTCCTTCCGGTAATGTGCGGAGATCTGCGTTTCGTTATGGTCCTGCCAGCCGAACGGGACGAAGAAAGCATCACCGTCTTGGTCCAAGCCTCCCGACACATGCTACGATAGAGGTGCGCCCGTTTTTTTCTGGGGATCCTGACTTTATTTAGGGCGCCATGAACCTCACCCACCAACTGCTTTTTGAGAAAACTCAAAGTGCAACCCAATGAACAAACCCATGGCCTAGGTGCGTACAAAACAATCGGGCTGAAAAACAAGGAGTTTCCGACGATTTTGGGTTAAGGAGCCCCGTCATTCAGGATATAAAAAAGAAAAAAAGTGCTACCTCTATCGTGGCACCCGTATCCCCGGTTTCGGCCAAGGCGATGGTGACAAGGCCACCATGCATTAACCTCAGAGCCTTTCTACGACAGAGGTTCACCATTTTTCTTCTGAAGCTCCTCACTTGAGGAGCTCTATACCTCACCGAAACAAAATGTTTTGAGCAAACTGAAAGTAAAGTGCAATCCGACGAACAAGCCCGTGACCCATCTATACAAAAAAGCATATTGTAAAAACGGAATGACATTCCTATACTATTAGTAAGTGACTATACTATTAGTAAGTCATTTGGGGTAAAGGAGCCTCGTCATCCAGAAAATAAAAACGCCAAAAAGTGCTACCTCTACCGTAGAACACGTCCTTCAAAACCAGCGAAAATAACCCCACCCTAGTTCCAAGTACACCATTTAGTCCCGAAAAATGAGGATGCAGCTCTAAAAGGGAAAGGCTGTTCGAACAAAAAACAACAACTGGAACAAGCAGCAAAAGAGGAGCGAGACTGGAAGAGAATACGTCTCAACCTGCTTTTGAAAGCACCGAGCTGCCTAAAACACGACACACAGGACAATACTATCCCCTCCCCCTTTACCACCCTTTTGGGACCCGTGAGACATAGATATCGAAAACTATTGGGACCTAGAAAGCGAGAAAGGCGGTACAAAAAGCACGTAGTACAATAAGGGCAAGGACAACACATACAGCACTATAGATAAAAGCTTAAGCGGGAAGTAGGCATAAAAGGGAATTAGACTTTGTGTATAGGTTTCCTTTTCTTTCCGAGGCTTTGTTCTTTCGGGAATGTTATGAGTGATCGACGTTGAAGCTCACGCTGCATTTTGTCGGATGGCAAGCACAATCAGAAATGGAAATATCGTGCAACAGGTACAGATATCTCCATGCTCCGCTCGTGTGGTACAACTCTTTGAGTTAGGGTCGTTTTTAACGACACATTACACATGGCAAAAAAAATGCCAAATTGGCAAGTTATTTTTTCAAGTCTCAAAATAGCAAATCAAAATAGAGAATAGCAAATCAAAAATGGCAAAAACCTTGCCAACGAAGGACACTACGTAAATACTCAAGATGAAGTTTGGCATAAAACTTGCTATTTTGGCAAATCGAAATAGCAAAAACCTTGCCAATTTGGCAAAAAACTTGCCAAATACGTGTCGTTAAACACGACCCTTAGAAAAGCGCCCCTCTCCTAAACTAGCAGCTCGCGTTGCTTCGGGCGGCTGATGCCGTATGTAGGGTTTCAAAACAAGAAAGAACAAAGGTTCGTCGACAAATAATCGAAAGAAAACAAAGCGATTTTCAGGGGGGGAGTTTTGAACGTCTGTCTTATCAGAAACGACAAGGATAATCTCAACAACAAAAACTCGGTTTCTTTTTTATTTTCACCGAGCTGTCCAAACCATAAACCAAATGGGGCTGGACAAAGGCAGGCGAAAAATAGGAAAGAGCACAACACTATCATACCCCAGCCGGCGATCTAGCGCTCGGCAACAAAGATGCAGCAGAGCAGCAGGCAGCTACGACAATAATCCAGCCCCGGGAAGTTGCTCTGCCCCCTAAACACAGAGGTGGACATTCTCGGGGGCATCCTGTTGGACTATTACGGGGGAACGTAGTTAATAGGACCTACGGTAGACACAAAAACCTATATATTTCTCTATTTTTACTAGCAATATTTGGTCCTATTAACTACGTCCCCCCGCAATACCTTCGAACCTTCTTCGCTATAGGTCCAAACAACAACCGGTAGTAAATAAAAGCCCGCGAACATCTCCGCTGTTGTTGTGGTACGCTTGCTGGCTGTTCACCGGGGATCTGTGAGGCTGTGTCGCCGGCTGTGGGCTACGTACGGACACATTCTACGATATAGGTGCAGCATTGGGTTTTTGAAGCTCCCCACTTGAGGAGCTCTATACTAATAGTAAGTGATTTAGACCAAAACTGAAAGTGCAATCCGATGAACAAAGCCGTGAACCATCTACACAAAAAAAACTGTTTTAGAGCAAACCGAAAGTGCAATCCGATGAACAAACCCGTGGACCATCTACACCAAAACAATATATTGCCGACGATTTTGGGTTAAGGAGCCCCGTCATCCAGAAAATAAAACGCCAAAAAGTGCTATTACGGGGGACCATAGTAAATAGGACCAAACATTTTAGTAAAGATAAGGAAATAAAAAGGTTTTTGGGTATACCGTAGGTATTGTTTACGATGGCCCCCCGTAATACCTCTTATCGTAGAGCGCGTCTACGGCAGTCGTGCTGTGATGTTTGGTGGGGCATGCGTTCGTGATTCGCTGAGCGGTAGGACACGCTGGATCGTTGCTTTGCGCGTTTCAGCGCCCCATTTGTTCGTGCTTCGGCTACAGTAGTGGGGCCTATATAAAGCGGTATAGTGCGAAGGGATTTTGGCCGCCTTATATCGAGAGGCCGCCCTATTCGTAGAGGCAATTGTACTCAGATTTACAGTCGTGTCAACCGATTTCAACCGCCCTATATCGGGTGATCGCCTTATCCGAACCGCCTTATATAGGCCCCACTACTGTACCAACTTTCTGTTTGCGTGAATAGGCTGCAGATTTGCAGACCGTCGCACTTGTCGGAGCTCAAAATAATCGAACAGGAGCACCTCTGCCCAGGGACCAATCGTCGCCTTTGTTAGTTTTCCTCCTTCGATTCCATTTTCGTTTTTGTTTCTAATTTTTCTTCTTCGACTCCCTTTTCGTTTTCGTTTCTAATTTTCCTTCTTCGATTCCCTTTTTGTTTTCGTTTCTAATTTTCCTTCTTCGATTCCCTTTCGTTTTCGTTTCTAACTTTCCTTCTTCGATTCCCTTTTCGTTTTCGTTTCTAAGTTTCCTTCTTCGGTTCTCTTTCCGTTTTTGTAGCTGATAAAGACAGGTCACTGAGAGGCCGACGAAAGTGCCGAGGAAGCCCTTTCAGAAAAAAAACACACACACAACAAACTGTAAGTGAGTCTACGTACTGCGGTACGCCATACGATAAACGCTGCTGCTGCTGCTGCTGCTGCTGCACTGCTATCAACACGACCAGCACTACTGTTGCTGCCGTGTGCTGTTTCTGCCGCTGGACGCATGCTGCGATAGAGGTGGGCCCGTTTTTTTCTGGGGATCTTCGCTTTAGGCCTCTCTGAACCTCACCCACCAACTTAACTTATTTCGAGTAAACCGGAAGTGCAACCCGATGAACAAGCACATGGCTTAAGTATACAAAAAAAATCGGATTGAAAAAACAAGGAGTTTCCGACGACTTTGGGTTAAGGAGCCCCGTCATTCAGAAACTAAAAAAGCCGAAAAGTGCTGCGCGTATAACACGCCGTAGTACCCGACAAGACATTACTTAGCCGTGGCGCTGTTGCGCTGGCGAAACCATCTGGTCGAACTTGTGCTGTTTTGCGCAAAAGGTGCCGAAAAATGAGCGCGCAACACACGTTTTGCGCCCGCCACGCAACGTCGCGCGTGTCTGTTTCGCTGGAGGCGAGATCTTTTTTGGCACTTTTTTTTTTATTTAGAGCGAAAAGCGAGTTTATAATTTTGACGGTGCCTAAAAATAACGGTTCTTATCGAGAAGGCTCAAGACGTGTTAATGTTTATTTAACAGTTGGGTACATCTTTTTCTCGATGAAATAGTTGAGCACGAGCGGGTTGAGGGGTTTCCGTCCGGTGGTCGTTCGGTTGTCGTGAGGTTGCTCCGAGTAGATTTTTGATAGCACTCTGTCTCCCGCTGGGCCGTCTTTTCCAGCCCGGTTTCCAATCAAGCAGTTTCGCCAACCAAAACGCGTGTAAATCTGTGAGGTGCGAGCGGATTGAGGGCTGGAGGCCCCCCCGGTGGTCATAGTAGAGCCGCCTTGTACTTACTATAAGGCTTGCTTTTTCACGCGGAGCGATATCCTCCAAAAACCGTGTTGTCTGCATTGGCGGGGGGGGGGGGGCTCGATCGTCGCAACACTTCGTGGAGATTTGGTGCGGCTACAGCAGCACACACGGCAGCAGAAGCCGCGACCACAACCACCACCACCACCACCACCACCATCACCACCACCACTACTACCATGATACGTGCGCGTACGGTGGTGGTCGTGGTAACGGCACGATGGTGGTAGTTGTGCATTTTTATCGTTTCTTTTTCTCGCCATTGCAGCAACAGGACTCGTATAAAACCACCAAACCAACGCCACTACCACCACATCGGTATTTGCGGGTACACCACCACCACCACCACCACCACCACCACGGTACATATGAGTGCGACACCACTGCCACCACGGTATGTACAATCACGGTGGTAGTGGTGGTGGTGGTGGCCCCTCCGGTACTTGGTTTTCCTGGTCCCCGTGGTTCCTGTTTTTTTTAATAGCAGAAGCAGCAGCAGCAGGACTTGTACCGCCACACCACTACAGTAGAGGTCCCTCTATAGTGCCGTTTGAGTAGTGCCGGTTGCCGCAGTAATGCCGGTAAAATCGCTTGGCACAGTCGGGAAGAACCTAAAGTGGGAGCGTGCGGAATAGTGCCGGTTGCCGCTATAGTGCCGGTATTTCCGGTTGGTATACACCGGCACTATACGAAGAGGGACCACTACTGAACCACGATCACGGCCGTATGTACGAGTACGATACCACCACCACCACCACCACCACGGCATATACACGTACGGTGGTGGTGATGGTACCTCTGTTTTGCCTTCTATCTTCCACAGCAGCAGTACGGCTGGTATATGAACACCAGGTACGTAAAAAATGCACCTGTTTTGTTTTCTGGCATGCTGTTCTCCGGCGGCTGAGGTTTTTTTCCCGTGCTTTCGGCTGCGGGGTAAGCAAGGCGCCCACCGGTACATTACGACGCATGTCTGGATCTCGGCCGAGCTTCGTGGCGGTGCTCTGAACATTCAACGTCGCTGAGCTGGCTCTTTTTTTACAAGGGGTTGCGTTCCGCCTGGACGAGCTGAGTAGGTGCATGGAAAACCCGACATATAAAAATATTCTTAAAAGGCCAGCTCCCCTCCCACACTTTGGTATTCGCTCCGCTCTCCCGCCCGCTGTACAACATCACCCGTCCAATTGCTTTTACCCTCTCTGTTGTCTGCTACGACGCAGCGGCAGCAGCAGGAGCAGGGGCAACACTCCATTGTGACAGCCACGAACGGTGCTTCTGTGTGTGTATGCGTGTGCGCTTCTGTGTGTGTGGGTCGAGTGTTTGCTGTCGCGGTCACAGGCACGCAAAACGACCAAGAAGAGCGGTGGGTTGTTTTTTTGCAAAAAAAAATAACAGCCGTTCAGCCTCGCAGCCACAAAACCAGTGTACAGCAGTACAGCGGCAGTACAGCAGCAGTACAGCAGCAACGGTACAACGACTGCTGTGCTCCAAGTCCCTGCCTTTGTGCCAGTAGTCAGGGTGTACGTGTGTGTGGGTGGTGCACAGCAGCATTCATTCGAAACACGACAACATCAACACGTCCAGTGCAACATTTAAACACACATCGTCGGACGTCATACCAGGTGCACGAAGCATACAGCAGCAGAAAAAATGAGGAAAAATAGTACTACTACAGTACAGGACACCTAATAAGAAACATAAATACTGACCCAGGCTGGGTTTCTTTTTTCCGGAAATGGTGCGTTCTACGCTAACTTCAGTATAACGGCTCCCGAATTTCTTATTTTCCTGTAAATGTCAGCCTGCCTTTCTTGTTGTCTTGTTTCTTATTATTAATAGGCGTCTTGCACTGTACTGCGCTTTATTTAGCTCAAACCTGTACATGTCATTGGAACGTCTGTGTTTCCCCTTTTCGACAGGCGACGCCCCGGGGATATCAAGCCAACCCCATCCCGAAGGGGCACCTTGTATGATACCTGGTACCAGGTATGTATGATACGACTTCGGCAAGGCCGCGATTATCTCACGCCCTAGATGACAAACTGGCTCTCGAAGCGGAATGGCCGCAATTCAACTCGACTCGCATGGCCCGCTTCATGGCGGGAAAGGGCTTTGCATTTGGACTTTCAGCCATGCTGGATCCGTCTGGATCGCGGATTCCGAAATGGGGTTTGAATAAAGTAGGCGTTTTGGTTCGGGGAGGAATTTGGCAACGCAAGGAAAAAAAATGTGTCGAGCGCGCAGCGCGATACAGATGGGAAGGGCCACCCCTCGGCGGGAGCAATCGAGACGCGAGCTTTGTGTTCCCCGGCTTGGGTCAGCAAGAACAAGCTTAAGTTATTGCAGTTTCTGTTCGTTCGGACATTTCGTGGGCGCTATTATAGCTCGACGCACAGCAACACTTTCCAGAATACTGCAACCCCCCCCCGCAAAAACTCCTTCCAACAAGAAAACAGGAAGCAAGCAGTAGGTATCAACCGCAACTCGGCAGAGTAGTATGTGGTTGCCTATGCGCAAAACAACACGCAACTCTCACCTGGCGGTGTTACGTCTTTTGCTCATCCTGTTTCCCGTCTATCTCAGCTTGCTCGCGGGGACCGATTACGAAGGTTGATGGCAATGGTCATGAGGTCTCGTGGGCAGGTGTCTGTCCCAGTCCAGCAACAGAAAACTGGACGTACTTGCTCCATCCCCGCTCCCGGGCCTAGTAACGCCTCGAAAAAGATGGCACTCCACGTTTTGAAAGGGTCATCATAGCACCCACACCGATATCCTCATTGCACCACATCTGTGCGCGCTCTCTGCGAGTCACCTCCAGAAAGTACGAGAGTACTGTTGCCTACAAGTATCGTGTATACTCAAAACCGTAGAGAGGGACGAGAGAGACTGCCCGATCTTCTCTGCCAGTCTAGGATAGACAAGAAGCGGGATGAGCAAAAGACGCAAGACCGGGAGGTAAGCGTTGCAGAACTTTGTCCACCTCCATGCACGTTGAAACTTGACCCCACGATCATCGACGTCTTGCCACGGCGACCTCTTGAACTGTCGCTCGGAGATGAACCATCCATG
>JBBMKB010094707.1:0-10923 GCA_037833945.1 Alaria marginata | reverse complement strand
TTTCTTGTTTCTTGTTTCTTGTTTCTTGTTTCTTGTTTCTTGTTTCTTGTTTCTTGTTTCTTGTTTCTTGTTTCTTGTTTCTTGGTTCTTGTTTCTTGTTTCTTGTTTCTTGTTTCTTGTTTCTTGTTTCTTGTTTCTTGTTCTTGTTCTTGTTCTTGTTCTTGTTCTTGTTCTTGTTCTTGTTTTTGTTCTTGTTCTTGTTTTTGTTCTTGTTCTTGCTCTTGTTCTTGCTCTTGTTCTTGCTCTTGTTCTGGTTTCTTCTTTATTGTTCCTGCTCTTATTCCTGTTCTTGTGTGTTTCTTGTTTCTTGTTTCTTGTTCCTGTTCTTATTCCTGTTCTTGTGTCTTTCTTCTTGCTCGTGTTCTTGTTCTTCTTATCCTCTTGCGTTTTGCTTTTTCTTTTTTTTTTCGCGTCTACTAGGCCACGCTTGAGGCTGTCGGTGCTATGGAGCCCCTCTCTGAGGAGGGTAGGGAGCTTGTCGGCGGTGGAGACTGCTTGCCCAACTCGTGGCATCCCTCCGACCACCTCGCAGTCGCCGGAGCTTTCCGATTCCGATAGCCAGCGAACCGCCCTACGTAACATTTTTGAATCCGAAAATCAGTATCGTGGCTGTTGCTAGGAATGCGCGTAGCAGGATGCTTTTTGACTGTCGTCAATTTTTGTGCGTTGGTTTGTCGGCGGACGATTCAGTGTAAATTAGAACCTCGCATTCGATCGTGAATATAGCTCAGCCGCTGATCATTTTCGAGTCCGAAGCGCAGCCACCGATTATTTTCGAATCTGATCCGATATCTCTCAGCCACCGGCCCGAACGCTTTCATTTTCCGATAAATTAGCTCAGCCGCCGACAATTTTCGAGTTCAACAGTTAGTACACGAGCGTTTCTATTTGTGGTGGAGTCTTGTCGGATAGCCCAGCCAGCCGCGCGAACGTTTTTTAGGTGTTAATAAAATTGCTCAGCCGCCGATAATTTTCGAGTCTGATGTTATCGTAGTGAGCCAGCTGCCGATTGTTTTGGAGTCTTCTCCGATATGTAGCCCAGTCAGCCGTCCTTACGTCTCTGAGTCCGATACTATCCAGTTGCTGCCTACTGTTTTGAATGGGTACCGGTAAGGAACGGAGCTGGCCTACCACTGGTTGGTGGGGTTTTAGGAGCAGGTGGTCAGCTACTGCCGAACATCCGATACATGGCCCAGCCGCCGAACCTTTTTTTGAGTTTGAAGGAGCGGGCTTGGTTGGCCGTTTCAGCAGCAGGAAGGCGTTTGGTGTCCGCAATTTCCCTGTCATCGTAGTTTTCAACACGATGCCTGACGCCTTCCCTGCCCACTGCCCACTCCGCCATACCATAGCCCACACACCGATAGAAAAAACTGCGGCCACTAATTGTGTTTTTCGTGAGCGCTCATCATGAATGGTGGTGTGTGTACCACCTTACTCAACGCCCTCGAGAAGCCTTGCGGTTGGACCCGGGGGCTAGGATGTTTTTGATTTATTTGTTCGCTTTGTTGACGTGCAGATCGGGGCTCGGCTGTCTGTTTGTTTTGTTGGCTTTGTTGGCTTTGTTGACGGACAAACAACCGAGGCTACTGTGGGGCTGTTGTTTTTGTTTGCTTTGTTGACGGCAGGGGCCCCGGGGCGTTTGCGCGCTGCTACTCAGAGTATACTTGAATTGACGTGCTGCGATACAGGTAACAATTTTTGTAGGCCAAAACATTTCTGGTGGACTAAGAGTGACGTGCTACGATAGAGGTACAGTACATACTTTTGTAGTGTACCTGATACCTCTTTTTGGTCAGAACCATTCTGTCTGACGGGGTTGTCGTTTCTAACTGAGGAACTACGCAATATCGTTGGAATACCTCTTTCGTTGTGATTTTATAAAAAATGTAAAAATTGTTTCAAATACGTCAGCTGTCAGTTCGATCGAATTGATGGTCGATACTCATCTTTGCAAGCTGCGTGATACTCCAGCCGCGCGTTTTTATCGATGTTTTCCCCTTTCAAGGTATAGGTCAATGACTCCCCTGGATGCAGGGTGAGCAGAAAAACTTTGCCAAGGGCTATCTTGGTCCACAATGAACCTTCACACAAATACTATATAACCCGTATGAAGGGAGACAAAACATGCTTTTTGTTGTATACCTAGGCCGAGTCATCCCACGGTAGGGGTTGCACGTTTTGGGGTCAAACGTTCCTGAACTGTTGAGCTCCTGAAGTGAGGAACTACCGGTTGTATTATCATTTTACGAGAGCATTTGTTTTAGGACTAGCGGATAGAAATGTTGATCTGGTTGCGCGAACGAAGATCTTGGACGTCATGTTTTGGGTGAGATGTTGAGCTCCTCATGTCAGGAGCTCAGGGACTTATTGCTGCACCCCTACCGTGGGATGACTCCCTTAGTTCCCCGCACTTCGTTGAACACGCGTGGCGAGTATGCTGTAAATTGTGAAAGGAGTCATCCCACGGTAGGGGTTGCATTTTTTGGGGTTTAATGTTCCTGACCGGTTGAGCTCCTGAAGCGAGGAACTACCAGTTGGTATGATCCTTATGCGAGTGTATTGGTTTTGGACTATTAATAGCGGATACAAATAAGTGTCGATCGGGTTGCGCGAACGGAAAATATTGGAAGGCATGTTTCGGGTGGGATATTGAGCTCCTCATGCTAGAAACTCAGAAACGTATTGCTGCACCCCTACCGTGGGATGACTCAAAGGGTGACATGACTGCAACCGACACGGAGAGGTCTACAGTACACCCATACTATATACATGTGATACAGACGTGTTCTACGATAAAGGGAACACTTTTTTGCGTTTTTATTTTCTGGATGACGGGGCTCCTTAACCCAAACTCGTCGGAGGTTTGTGCAACATACTTTTTATGTATAGATGGGCTACGGGTTTGTTCAGCGGATTCCACTTTCGGTTTGCTCAAAATCTGTTTTTTGGTGAGGGTATAGAGCTCCTTAAGTAAGGAGCTTCAGAAAAAAAAGGGGACTATCATCGTAGAAAGTGTCTACTTGTACATGGTATACCGTATTTATCCTGGCCAAACTTGTATAGCCCCACTCGTGGCTGGGTATGGCTCACATAATATCCCGCAACAGCCCGCTATGCCGCCAGAGGTGGAAAGGGAAACGAGTTGCTACTGTATACCCATAATGTCAATGGAGACCTCGAATAGTGGTTTCCTGTAATATTTCCTTGGAATTAATGCCGTCTGTGGTGGCGTGGTCGGTACTGGTACACAGCCTTACCATCTCCCAACTGGGCCAACTACGGGACTCTTGGCCTACTGCGCACGGGCACTTCCACGAGTTTCGCATCACACATTTTTAACGGGGATATCTATCAGACTTCCGTCGACACATCCCCAACGTCAGAGATCGTTACCCCCTCGACTTACCCTAGTGACGCGTTCTACGACAGAGGTAGCACCTTTTGGCGTTTTCACGTTGGTTCTGGATGACGTGACTTCTTAACCCAAAATCGTCGGAATGTCATTCTATTTTTGCCAAATGTATTTTAGTATATAGATGGGCCACGGATTTGTTGGTCGGATTGCACTTTCGGTTTGCTCAAAATCGGTTTTTCGGTGAGGCATACAGTAACACTCCTCAAGTAAGGAGCTTCAGAAAAAAGACGCTGCACCTCTATCTTAGAATGCGTCAAGTCAACCCCACGGCGTGTCCCGCAGACGTTGCGGATCGTACCGAAGGCGACACGTGCTAGGGTAAGCGTTCGCCGATTGTGTTATGAAGCCCCTCGCTCGAGTCCTGAGCTCTAAATACCCCACCCAAAAACAGTTATCGACAAACGAACGTGAAAGCACATCCAGATCAACAGCCCCATGGCCTAGGTACAAAACGAGAAGTCTTGAAAATAAACAGCGACGTTGGGACGATATTGAGTTATGGAGTCTCGAATTTCAGAACATAGTTTCGCCAGAAATGCTACCACGGCATTTAATACCTACCTGTAACGTAGCAGGCATCAAACCCTACCCTATACAACACGCAAGCTATCACACCTCGGTCGAATGTCCAATCTGGTTTTCTCTCTGACGGGGGGAGGGAGCAAAGGCCGAGTGAACCAATGATGTGCCTATGAACATACACCGATCAGTTGTGTTCATAGCTACCAGGTTCGTCGTGAGCCGCCGCCCTTGGCTTGCAGGAAACGGTATACGAAAACAGTTCCAGGAGGGGGGAGTGTTACTACGGGGGACCATAGTTAATAGGACCTACGGTATACACAAAAACCTATATATTTATCCATCTTTGCTAGCAATATTTGGTCCTGTTATCTACGTTCCCCCGTAATAGCTTGCGTGTTAAAGGGCAAACATTTATATTGACGAGGGGCTCGACTAGGAACAAGTCTACGACAGCGAGCCATTTGTAGAGCTTCCGTTTCCCGCGACCCAGAGAGCCACTTGTGCGAGGGCCTACCGCTTTTGGGGTTTTAGGATTGACGACAAGTGCTTGGATTATGGGATGGACGACAAGAACCACGAATTAATTGTGTGGTGTGCTGCGCCACAACGAGGTATCATATATGTATGCTTCGAGGCACCAAGGCACTAGGTATATTTGAGTGGCCCACCTTCGGTATAGTGATAATGGACACATTCTACGGTAGGTAGAGGTGGCACCAATTTGTTTCTGAGGATTAGTCATCTCACGGTAGGGGTGCAGCAAAAAAATAAGAACACGGTCTCTTTTGTACTGAAAATAGTGTGTGACACACCCTGCCTGACATGAGAACTCCATCCTGGCTAGAAATAAGATATTCTTAACTGGTGTCGCGTACGGTACTTTTCAGTGTGCACCGCCCCAAAACATTGTCGCCACATCTGTGGCTTGGCGGTAAATTAGAGCTGCAACCTGAACAAAATTAGGAGGGCACTCTACAACAGTATACCGTGCACGTTGAAGGCCATGACACGGTGGTACCGTGGTACTGTACCGTCAGCATTCAATTTACAATGGGATGCCGTACTAAACCTGCATATGGCCACTCACCCCACGATATACAGAGTCTCCTCTACTACGTAAGGGGCGTTTTTAACGAGAAATTGCAATGTTAAACAACTTGCCAATTCCGCAAGGTTTCGGCATGGTTTTTATTTATGTCGCTCGAATTACTGTAGCAAGTCCAAGTAGCAAATACACAGCGAATAATCATGTCCATAAACAACAAGGCTTGTTTTTGCTAGTTTTCGTCTAGCGCTGCTTCACTTTGGCGAGTGAAACAGGAGGCCTGGTACGACCGCCGTTCCCAGAACAACTACCAGAATATCATCGCTATCAGCTGAAGTTCGACACGAGCAATTTATATCAACCCCGATATGTGTACACTGATCCGGTTGGACCCAAGTATGGAGAGTCATCCCACGGTAGGGGTGCAGCAATAATTTTATGAGCTCCTGACATGAGCTCAATATCTCCACCCGAAACATGACTTCCAAGACTTTCGTTTGCGCAACCCGATCAACGTGTCTGTTCGCTTGGTCGTAAAACAAACGCACTCGTAAAATGATCATACAAACCGGCAGTTCCTCACTTCAGGAGCTCAACCGGTCAGGAACTTTTGACCCAAATAAGTGCAACCCCTACCGTGGGGTGACTCTGGACGGTATTCCCCCTATGAACTACATGTGTGTGCGTGCAAACACGTCAACACGGAAAACTGTGATGTTTTGGCGGCGACTTTCAGCGCCAAAATGGAGCCCACAAGCAACACTGACAAACTCGTACGTCAACAACTACCGCGCCGTAAATGCGGCCAGACACCTTGCGGCTACCAGGAACCAAGGCATGCTTGGAGCCGTCTGACACGTCGGTGCAGAACCAACACGTCAGTTTTTGCATGTCCAAGACGTCTTTACTAATGTTATAGTATTTGAGTGCACCCTGACCCACTAATATATATAACTAAATGGCCTGTACCATTGGTCCTCTTCGGCGAACACCACAAGAGCGTACACCGTGACCCTTGCATGGCACGTCGATGCCTGCAGTTGTTGACCGTAGCCGAGTGCACTGACAGCCCTCGCAAACGAGCTCGATGCGGCCGTGACATCATACGGTTGAAGACGAGAGCTTGCTGGAGTCAAACCGCCTCCTGCAAAGAGCATGGAGTCAGTTGAAAAGGCGAGCTGGCAGGCGTTAAAACTCTATCGAGATGAATTAGCGTTAGCTCCAAACTTATCACTACTTCATACATGGCGGGAAAAAAACAGCCATGCCGATCAGCACAGTGTATTTCAAGGCAAGCGAATCATCGCACGGTAGGGGTGCAGGAATAAGTTCCTGAGCTCCTGACATGAGGAACTGAATATCTTACCCAAACCATGACTTCCAAGGGTTTTTTCGCGCAACCCGATCAACATTTCTATCCGCTAGTTCTAACACAGATACACTTCGTAAATTGATCCTACCAACCGGTGGTTCCTCACTCAGGAGCTCAACCGGTCAGGAACGCTTGACCCGAAAACGCGCAACCCCTACCGTGGGACGACTCAAGCATCGGTAGACTTAACATTACCAAGACATCAAATACCTAGCAAATCAAGGAGCCGCGACTACCAGCACATGGTTTTCTGGAGCAACGCCAGAACGCGAGGCCACCTGTCAGGCAGCCAGTGCTAAGCTCTGGATTGAACGCACCAGGTTTCGAGCCGCTTCGTGGGGTGAAATCGTTGTGTCCCAGTACGGCCGCTCAACCGCCCGCCCGGAGGCACTGATGGTTGGTCGTACACCCTCAAACGTCGTGGCGCCTCCAACGGGCCTTGGGATACTGGCCGATTCTGCCGCGTCTCTTGCTCGCTCTGCCGCCCACTCTGCGGACTTTTTAAAGTCCCGAGGTTTTAAATGCGGGTCTTGTCGTGTGGCAGCAACGAAGAATATCGGCCACAATATCAAGATTAGATCTAGAGGTGGCACGTTCGAGATTGGGAGAGTGGCATATGAGGACACAAGTTACGCGGCAAAGCATATATATCGATGTCACATTGGTTAGCATGTGCCTTACGAAGGGACACGAGAGTATGCCAGTTAGGTTGTTGGGTTTTGGAGCCAAAGGTGTTTAGTGTGTGGTATGTACAGCAGAAGCTGTTATCGAGCTAATAATGTGGAAAATTGACCGTGGATGATGACACGTCAGTCTTCCGGTTTTTCTAAAAACGTACCAGAAATGTTTATTCGGAGCATCGTTTATTTTGACAAATTTAGGATAAAAGTGAAATTGTACCAGGTGTCATCAGTCATCATCAGGCGTTCGGAATCACGCAAGAATAGCGATAGATATAGCAACCTAACTGTGGCATAGGCAACGACATTCCGAACAAGGCCGGTGCTCGAAGGCATCGACGTTTCGACGATTGAGCTACGAACTCACAGGACGGAACCTCACTGCACGTACGCAAGTGTAAGTAGATCGAGGCCGGCAAACATCTTACGTAACCTTTTCGACCCAATTATTTGTGTTTGCGCAATCAGAACATACGCAAAAATTGGAAGGGGTTTGAAAGCTGAGTGCTTAAAGGTGCAAAGCTGAGTCAGGGACCCGTGGCTGGATCCTCCACGATTGTCGTCGCAAATCATATGGGGGTGTTGGCACGCCCTACTTGCACACATATACTGCATTTCATATAGTCCGCCTGTCGGCGATCGTACCCCAAAAGCCACCGATGTTCCCGAGAAGCTCGGCGACGTCCAACGGGTCAATCTCTGTGATGATCTCGAATGAGCTCGGCTCTTGCTGGATTTCCATCGCCAAATGGGCGTATGGGCTGGTGAGGTTCGACTTCACCTGAAGGAAGTGGTTGAATCAACAAATAATGAGGTAATTAAATGTGTGCAAAGCCTTCGCGTAACATAATTGTGGGTTGGTTGATCACTATGTGTCTCCCTCAGAGGCAACTGATTTTCGTCTAAGTTCGCTTTGACAATTTATATCCACTCTTTATTTACCTCCTCTCCTAATGCCACCTGATACACAAGTTACAGTAAGTAGGTATCTCATTTTGATTTTCTGAGTGACATCACTACACCCATGTTGCCGCTGTTTGTACACAGGTCTCCATATGTCGTTCTCTTTGGGTTATAATTATCTGAGTAGCAGGTTCGTCTGGGGCTATTTTTATGTCCATCAAGGGGGCGTATTAGAATACGAACTGTAAGTTCCATACGTATCTAGTAGATGTGCAGTCACCGCTCTTGAGTACACTGGGTATCTAATCTCAAGATAAGGAGAAATACAATACAGTATGCGGCAAGATTCGAGTTCTTTCCTTCTCGACGTGTATTGTATATTCAACTTGCCACCAGCTTACCACCATGCGTGTCAGGGGACATTGCAGAAGATATTGCTGTAACATGGACTATCGGCCAGTACAATAACCTGTAGTACACATGCCCGTAGAATGGTCATTGTCCCATGATGATCAGGTGATGGTCAGCCCTACCTCGATCCCCCCCTTTCGTCTCCCTTTCTTCCTCACCTACTGCCTGTGTGTTTCTTCTTGGTTGCCTCTTTTGGCCTCAAGAGCCTTTCTAAATATGATAGTTTCTCCTTTTAACCACACGTGATCTTAATAGATACTTCGGTGCTGCCTCTGCATATTCTATCATACGTGGAGACAGAGCCTCCGCACGCACCATTCCTTCACATGATCACTTACATTATTGGCTAGACTCATCTCACGGTAGGAGTTGCACTTTTGGGGGCCAAACGTTCCTGGCCGATTGGGTTCATCAAGCGAGGAACTACCGATTGGTATTATCACTTTACGAGGATATTTGTTTTAGGACTAGTGCATAGGAATGAATGTTGGTCGGGTTGCGCGAACGAAAATCTTCGAAATTATTTTTCGGGTGAGATATTGAGCTCATGTTAGAAACTCACAAACTTATGGCTGCATCCCTACCGTGGGATGGCTCGCTATATAGTGTTAATATAACTTGATGACCGAGGGACAAACGCGTTTCTGCAGATCTCAATTGGACCCATACTAACATTGTGATTGCTTCACAGCCTGGTGTTTCAAAGTAGGACGGGAGCCTCCTGCGTATGTTTTTTAATATCGAGGAACCGGAAGGGGTGCGTGCATTTTCCTTGATCGAACAGGTAACAAAAGTGCGAAAAAATATGACACGCCCCCGTGCGCTACGAAGAGATCAAGATTGAAACTTATTCGAACCGGCATCAAGACAAATATACCAGATTTTCTCGACGAACAAAGGGTAACACGGGATCGGCGGCGTACAACCACAGACGCATTCCACGATAAAGGTGCACAGTCTTTTTTCTGAGGCTCATCGCTTGAGGAGCTCTATACGTATACCCCACCGAAAAACTGATGTTGAGCAAACTGAAAGTTCAATCCGATGAACAAACCCGTGGCACATCTACACAAAAAAAGGCATATATATTGCAAAAATTGAAAGACATTCCGACAATTTTGGGTCAAGGAGCCCTGTCGTCCAGAAAACAAAAAACGCCAAAAATGCTACCTCTATCGTTGAACGCGTCCACGTTCCAACAAAATACATCGTGCGTACTGGACAACCTCTTCACGCGAACTCACATTGTCTTTGTAAGTCGCCGAAGATAACGACAGAGCCTTGTACGTGAAGGAATTATCCCCCTTTATATTATCCTGCTCGGTCAGTCCGAGACCCTTGCGTGTGAACGTAAGCGCCCCCAAGCATACACGCAACAAATTGCAGCTGAAATTTCATTACTGTACAAGGATTAAAGCCGGCGTTTCGCGCGTGTACCCTATATGGAGTTGGCACTGGCTTAGTGGGTTTGGAAATGCCACAAATAGACAAGCACGGCAGTGTTAGAGGTCAGACTTTGGTCGGTAGGGGCTAGTCCGCCCTCAAGCTCACATGCTGCAAACCGCAGCGGAAATTAAATTACCATCATGATATTCCGGAAAATTGTATGCAGGCTCATATTGTGTTTATCCTGTACAGACTGTACCAACTGAATTGAAACGAGACTGGGCAAACAGACAGGGGCGGCAGTGTTCTAGGCGGAATACGCGGGTGGGTTTCGCGACTTGTTTACGACGAGCAGAACATAATTTCCAGAGCTCCACAGCTATAACTGGACTCATAGATATAAAGCACCCGAAGATGTCCTATATTTGTGTAGAGAACGTCGTGGACCCATGCTACGATAGGGGTACCACGTTTGTTGGCCGAACAGTTTTTGACGGACGGTTATCCTTAATTCAAGACATCGTTGGATTTTGTTTTCTGAGCAAGCCTATAGGTCATAGCATCGTTTATCGGGACGGAATTTCATGTTTTCCCAGCGCCAACGACGATAGAGATAGCATTTTTGGCGTTTTCTTGTTCTGGATGACGGGGCTCCTTCACCCAAACTCGTCGGAATGTCATTCAATTTTTTGCAATAGGTTTTTTGTGTATAGATGGGCCCCGGGTTTGTTCATCAGGTTGCACTTTCAGTTTGCTCACAAGATCACTTACTAATAGTATAGAGCTCCTCAAGTGAGGAGCTTCTGAAAACATCATCCTGCACCTCTATCGTAGAATGTGTCACGAGTTTTATTGGGGGCCTACAGCTCCTCAAGAGAGAAGCCACGAATCTTTTACGGGCCCTCTTGCCGTCGCACGCACCCGTTGTGAACGAAACCCCCCCTACATCTGCTACTGCGCGAACGTATCCGACAATATAATATACGCGTGGTATGATAGAAGTAGCACGTTTTCGACTGCGCCTACTTACACCCCATAGACTGTAAAACTTAAGTGCAGTCCACGCGCTATTATTAGCGTTTTAGTGTGCAATGGGTGAAACGGGGTGCCCTATAGACTACACCTCCATTTTGATTGGTCAACACTTCTACCCTGATCCCACCCGGACCAGATCCCATCTGGCACCCTA
>JBBMKB010094696.1:0-10924 GCA_037833945.1 Alaria marginata | reverse complement strand
CACCCCCACCCCCTCCCCCACCTTGCCCTCGTGCCCCTGTGACTACTGTGGCGACCCCCCACATGTTTTTCTTGCCGTTCTGTTTTACATTCTGTAGGTATACGGGATATCGTGGCCCTCTCCCAAGGAGTACAGCGTGTATAAAAGCTGGGAAAACACTTCGGACCAACGCCAAGAGATGGTAACTTACAACAAGTTGAAGGGTCTAAGGCAGTGCATTCTAGATATGTGAATTATATCGATCGATCAATCACAACAAGTTAATCACTTGCAATAAGTTAAGACGGGTCCAAAGCAGTGCATTCCAGATACTTGAATGGGATTGATAACTTAGGAACAATACGTTTTCTTCTTTCGGGAATGATTTGAGTGATAAAACGTTGAAGATCATGCTGCACGTTGTCGGAGGGCAAACATCATAACAATAAGTTGATTGCTCGCAAGAAGTTAAAACAAGGGCCTAAAGAAGTCAGTGCGTTCCAAAACAGTGATTGTGGTACCGTATGATCACTCATGATAAGTTTAAAGAGCTTCGTAATGCAGTGCATCCCAAAGATGACGTGAACGTGATGGGCGGGGGGGGGGGGGGCACTGTACGGTACAATACGTGTTTCGTGTGGGGTCACATTGCGATATCTTTTTACGTTATTTTGTTTTGACGTAGTGGCGCCTACTGCTGTAGCTTATTTTCAACATCCGATGGGTTGGCATGCCTCCATAGGCTTTGGTAGATTAGATTTTGAAACTCTCCTGACCCGACCCGCGGGCCGGGACGGGCCGGGCCGGGACGGGCCGGGTCAGTCACGACCCGTGAAAAAAACTGTTTTTTTTTGTGCTTTTTCGTGCTAATAGCCCCTTTTTGGCACGCACCCACGATTTTAGGGGATATACTACACTACTTGGAATTGGTGTGGGATCAATTTTGCAGTGGTTAAGTAGGAAAGGAAACTGCCCCCAGTTTTTGAAGAAAAAACACTTTGGATGAGTGTTGGGGATTTTTAGCGGTAGTAAAAAGGGTTACAGGGATACCGTACGTCCCACGGTTGCTCTTGACTTAACTACTGCTGTACCTATTTGTAGTGTTTCTTAAATGTTTAGGAGTTCCATAAACAGCGGCGTGTGCAGAAAAAGTTCGGGTTTCATAATCAGCTGCATGCACGATAGGTAGCGTAGCGCATCGCGAGCCGTTTGGCACGAGGCCAGGTTGTCGTATGTGTGGTGGGCACGACAATCCGACGACGCCACTTGCAACATAGTTTTTATTATGTTTTTTGTTTTTGTTTGCGTGTGTGTGTTTTTGTCTGTGTTTCTGCTTTATTTTGTCAAATTGGTGGTGTCCGCGTAGTGACGCCGCCCCCATGTGTATGTGTTTCTAGCATGTTGTCGTATACGGAGTAAATGATGGGCACGACGACCCGACGCCACTTGCAACAAAGATTTATATTTGTTTTGTTTTTGTGTGTTGTTTTGTTTTTGTTTTTGTTTTGTTTTGTGTTGTCTTGTTTTTTTGTTTTTGTTTTGCCTTCTCAAGGTGTTTTGTCTACGGAACGCCGCCGCCCCGCTGCGTGTGTTTCCGATCGTAGCCTAGCTTCCGACTATAAGATATAGCGTGGTTCTTAACGGCCGGTTATGAAGACCACTATTTATGGTACCATCGTGTCAGCTTCTCTGGATTCAGTTTCGTACACCCTTGGGTATCTTGTTTATCTGAAAAATTGAACCGTCAAGTGGTGTTTAATTTTGTACAAATAGTTCGTGGTGGTTCCTCTAGTGTGATTGGTTTGGATGATCCAATACCGATCCCCTGTGCCGCAGGGGAGGTTCACACTCGATTTGTGGTCGCCGTACCCGAAGGTTAGGTTCACACGTATTGTCGAATTGCCCGCAGGCTAGGGGCATACTTGTGGTCTAGCGTCGTACTTCTTGCTGTCTTTATACCCTTAAAAAACATGACGTTTGTTGTCGTGGCACTCTTAGGCTAGAATCACACGTAGCGCCGCAGTACCGTTAGCCTGGGGTTACATGTTTGTCTTTGTACCTTTTTAAATCACAGTGTTGATGTCGTTGTGCCCTTAGGCTGGGTTCACGCGTGTAACCGTACGTAGTATATACCCTTACAGTATGTCTAGGGTCGACACTTTTTGTCTTTGCACGCGTAGAAGCATGATTGTTGTCGTTGCACTCTTGTAGGCTATACCTGGTAGGTTCACACGTGCTGTCGCAGTACCCTTGCAGGGTCAAGCTTGTTGGGCATTTGCACCGGTAGAAATCAGGTTTTGTTGACGCCGTTACACCCTTACATCGGCTAGGATCATACGTGTTGTTGGGGCAACACGCTAGGGGTCACATTTTCGTTTGTTTTACCCTAAAAAAGCACGCATGCTGTTTGTTGTCGCTGCACCCTCTAGACTATATGTTCACACTGTCGCGCGTAGTAAGTAACCCTCGGGATTGGGTCACACTTTTGTCTTTGTACTCTCAGACATATTCCTGCTGGGTTGTGGTTAAACCCTTTGTATGCTAGAGGTCACACGTGTTGTCGTGCGTATACTACTTAGTACCCTTTTGGAGAGGGTCGCACTTCTATCTTTGTACCCGTTGAAGTATTATTTTTGGCAGCACCCTAACGACTAGGGTCACACTTTTATCTTTGTGCCCACGTAAAAATCAGGATTTCCACGGGTCATGACCCGACCCGCGGGACGGGACGGGTCAGGGGGGTTTTAAAACCTCGCGAGTTGAGTCCGGTCGGGTCACGAGGTGTTTGAAATTTCATGGGTTGGGTCGGGTCGGGTCGGGTCAGGAGGTTTTCAAATTTCACGGGTCGGGTAGGGTCACCCTTACTGACTCGATCCGCGAGAAGTGAACCGATCCGTGAAAGCCCCTATTATAGTAAACATAATGCTAGTGCCGGCGGTGACACTCAAACCGCGGCTGCTACGTGCTGTCACTTTTTTCTGCTTCTGTTTATTGTGATTTGGTCGTATGTTTTTAGGTTTTCAACCTGAGTGAGTGTGGGCTAGCCACACATTTGCGCGTCGTAGGTTTTGTTTTTTTGGTTTGAGTTGTGATACTCAACCGTGATGTGTTCTTCAGTGCTTATTATTAACAATATCTTTATTAATAGCAGGACCTGGAAACCATGAGTTCGACGTTGGGGGTTACTCACATCTTTCGTATTTGCTGCATTTATTGCCAAGGTGCACTAACTGCCAGGGAGTTTTTGTTTCAACAAAGTATGATACGTAGGTCGTAAGAGTACAATATGCAGATATTGACAGTAGATGTCCACAGCAGACAACAGCACCAGCACCTGACTTCAGTTAAATGCTGTAATAGGTGCGGGTGCTGCTAGCGTTTCACCCACAGGAAACTGCTGGGCTGTGAAGCAGTGTAATATATCGTTTTGTTTTATTGTGTCACTGTTTGTGATTGGATGGAATGGATCCCTTAAGGCCAATGGTAGGTACCATTTGGAGTCGGTCACATCTGAGGCTGGGTATGTTAGGGCTCCGGCCATCCGTTTGCGAAGGGAAACTCGGGAAGTAGAGGTACTGGTAGAGTTGCGCTATCTACGCGGCAGGCCGCGGGATGTCCTGTCCTCCCAGTGAGTTTCCTTTCCAGATCACAGACAAAATAATAATTCATGACGACTCGAAAGAGATAAACAACAAATGTCCTGACTCGTATTTGTTGGTGCTATACACCTGTTAGGCAATGATAAATAATCCTGGCGTGCTGGATCGCCTGGCGTGCTCACCAGGTAAAAAGCGCGTGGTGAATTATTCTTCCGTTCATCGAGTGTTGGGGGTTTGGGTTAATTATCCCTCTGGCCTCTGGCCTTGGCCTCACCTGGCGATGACCATGATTGCTCTCGCGAGATAGCGAACGAGGGCATCGAGTCGCACAGGCCGCTCGTTGATACCTGCGATTCTTTTTGTTGTTGCGGAAATCATCGATTGCTCCGACTATTTTGGGTTTGTTTTTTTTGTGAGAAATTCGTCCGATACGACAGGTCTCATGTAGGCCTTGAAAACAGCCCTCTCCACTGAAGAAGTGTGTTGTCGACAGCCGGTTTCTTGACTTCCACTTTATAACCGACAAACCTTGCCGCTCCTGTTACGTGATGGCAAGACATCATCATCATGTGACCGTGTGAAGATTTCTGCCCCGGAGATTTTCTCCTCTCCTTTGACTCGATATGTCTCTGTGTTTGAATTATCACCTATTAACACTACCTTCTGACACACGCTACAGGCAGTAGAGGTGCACCATTAGTATTTGCCTTCCAAGGCTCCTCACATCAGGAGCTCTATACCCCACCCAAAAACTGATTTGGAAAAAAAACGAAAAGGCGACCCGATGAAGAATCCCATGGCCTAGGCACACAAAAAAAATCATACTGCCAAACAAGAAAAACATTCCGACGATTTTGGGAGAAGGAGCCCCGTCATTTAGAAAACATGTTTGCCACAAAGTGCTATCTCTATTATCATAGCGCGCGTCTCCTGGGGCCCATGTAAAGCGACCAACCGACGATGATTGCGACACCATCAAGCCCCTATTACGGGGGAACGTAGTTAACAGGACCTACGGCATACACGAAAACCTATATAAAAATCTATTTTTACTACCAATATTTGGTCCTATTAACTGCGTTCCCCCGTAATAGCAAGAGCGTGTACCCGTAGCAGTACGAGTGTCGCTATGCTACGCGTGTGTCGTACGGCTCCTTGCATACAATATTTTCTATATGGATGTGGTGTGTATATCATCAGCTCAATCCTGATGTGTACGTGATGATAATCCTGCTTGACGACGACCGATCAAGATACGACTCAGGTTATTATGGTCGAGACAAACCGGTCAGTCGCTGCTGACCGACCTCTCTCTGTGTAAGCTTCAGAGATAAGATAATCGCGTTGCTGGTGACCCTGCGCCGGCTGGTTGATTTATTGTCAACAAGAATGCTGATCAGGTGCTGTAAAAGAAGACTGCGAGTAGCCGAGGCGCCGAGCTCCTTGCTAAAAAAAAAACAAATATATATGTGACCCTTCTCATGTCGTTGGATCCTGGAAGATACGAAAAAGCAAGGCTTACCCTGAAAATCATGTTCCCCGCACCTTCTTACTGGTGTATGGAGGTCTCCTTGTTCTTCAACCGATACCAGGTACCAGGTATACGACAATCTAGCGTGCGTACGTATCGAACCTACTTCGATGTCTGAGCTGAGGCTGCACGGCAAGTATACAACACAGCAAACTGCGTGCCTGGGTGTACGCGCTGTTGTTTTGCCAAACGTCGAGCTGTGCTACTATCTACCATGAGGCTACGAACTACGAGTATCTGACGGTGCGAGGCTGTTTTTTTCCGCTTACCAAGCTATCTGCTCTGTGTCCTGAGGCTACGTTCTGAGGCTACTCGTTCGCGTACACGGCACAAGACTACTGTTTATCTCTGCTGTCACACACATCAGGCTACGTTCCTTCTGCGTTTACGAGTTACATGTCCTAGATAACGTCTGGGTTGTCAAGCAGTGACTAGATGACTACTTCTGAAATAAGTATAATTTAGAATACGACCCTTCGATGCTTTAACACACTGAATTGAAGTGGAGTTCGAAATTCGATTGTGTCACACTACTCGATACTTCTGCGCTACATGCCATCCTTCCAAAATTCACGTAACATCAATGATAACTGTTGCGAAGAAAAGTTTTGACATTTTGTACGTTGCGTACATTCAACTAATTATTATGGTACAACATTCAGCCGGTGAACACAAAACAAGTGGATACGAAACGTCTTGCTCTGCTGATATACGTACATACTTCAGCATGTTTTATACAAGTTCAGCTACGAGTCCACCATACCAGACTAGAATAATCAGACAAGAACTATACTCCGGTCAGTTAATCAACCAAGGAATATAAAACATGTGCAGCAGTCTAAAGCAGTGAATGTGTTCATCATTCCGCAGCAAGTATAAGAGTGAACAACCTGCCAGTGTTCGTGCCACTCGCAAACAAGGGAACAAACGGGGCACTGCCAGCGATTAACGGCTTGTGATATACCACTCGTCTTGGAGAGACATCACGCCTCGTGCATGCCAACCTTCCGTTTGTACTCGTCCAGGTGGCGGGTCCTTCTACAACATATCTTGAAGTACTGGAGATAGCGTTGTCAATGTTTACAATTCAATTATAGAAGCGAATTTACTGGATCGACTTGTACCCTTACTTGGCACTGACTGCGACCTTTCGCAATCTCCAAAACGCGCACAACCCCGGTCGTTGTCTCTGTCGGCCCCGTATAAAACAAAAATGCGACACTCTCCAGCTTCCGTAAGGGAGAGAAAACATCTAACGCTTCCAGTGGCTCGACCTTGTTGATGTGGACGCCGGTGGTCGTTAGATGTGCTTGGTCCAACATCCTTAGCATAGGTCTTGAGGCTCAGCTTTATTTTGATGTTGGAGGGGAAGGTAACCTCCTTTCCCTCAAACCTGGTTACCGCCATCATCTCCGCGTCCACTATTGAGTATGCAGTCGATGTCTGCGTCTTGGCCCCGATGTTGATGGGCCCTCCGTTCAGGAAGAAGAGGAAGCCTGAGGTTGGCTTGCGGGTGTACACGAAGGCCGTGGAAGTCGCCAGTGGCGCTTGGTCGTCCTACGTTGGTTCCGAAAATTCTGTCTCGAGGTTGGCCCGCGGTTGTTCTTCTCCTATCGTGAGCGTGTAAGCTTTCTCTTCCTGACAGTCGGTCTCGTTGTTGGACTTGACTCGAAGGGGTAGCTCAAACTCCGCTGGTGCGACCCCGGGTGAAGTGGACGTTGTCGATCCGTCGATCCCTGGCGATGATGACTCAGCTGATGATCCGGTGATCCCGGAATAAATTTTTCTAGCGATCCCGTATGCCGTTCCTTTGATGTGCGATGTCAATCCAGATAGTGATGCTCCGGGGATCCCATGCGAAGATGCTTGAGTGATCCCAACTTCGGCGATTCCAGGCGATGTTGCTCCAGTGATTCCAGTTCCGATTGTCCCAGGCGATGTGTTACAGCACGCCGGTGCCTCGGGCCTAGACCGAATACTCACTCCTCCCTAGAATGGTCGCACGTGGCCGTCTTTTGAGAGTTCGAGTAGAGAAATGGAGCATTGTCCTCGCGGGCAAACTCCTCTGACTCGTCCGATACTCCAAATTCCCGACTCCAGTTGTTAGAAGAGGCATTGCGACCAATTAATGAGAAACCAAGCGCTCCCTGGGCGATATGCATCAACGACAGATGGACACGTGGCCGGAGGTATCGATTGGCACTTTACATGGTGTGGTTGGCAGATCTTTCGTATTTCTTGGGGGTACTTAAAAGCACCGGGCGTCTATGCTTTGCGGTTTTAGGGCGTTCTGAACCATAATAAGGCGTTCCCACTTCGAGAACCAATGCTTTTAATCTCCAATGTCACAACAGAGAGCTACCGATAGTTCGACGTCTTCTCATACAATGGCTCCCCCGCGTGGCACTGGCTCGATCAGTCATCACGCATCATCGTATTACCTGCTAGCACAGGTTATTGCTGCATATACTGATCCGCGGAGTGAATGAATGGCACCTTGGTATTTGTTTGGGGATTCTAATAACCCGGTTCTCCTCTGAGACCTGAAATGGGTCTCTATCATAATCGGCGAAATCTACACACGTGGGTCTGGGGTTTTGCCCCCGAAGCTCCTTTGGCGAGCCTGCCATCGAAGGCCTCCTCGACGCTTGGCTTGGGTCTCGTACTGGCAGTCTCGTGGTGCGTTTTGTCCGGTGCAATCCCAGCCGGAGCAGAAAGGGCGACCCTTGGTCTTGCACCAGTAAAAAAATCCGATCTAAACAATTGACCAATCAGAAAACTGCCGGCACGAAATGTCTTTCTCTAGTGCTCGAGCCCTCGATGACGATTCTCCAGTCCCTGGTGATGGTGTTCCGGCCTCTGGTGAGGATATCCCAGCTCCCGATCCGGCTGTTATTGACGACTTGCCCTCTTCCAGAAGGTTGCTTGCACTCTGTTGCGGTCTGTCCTCGGGTTTGCGCACGCTGACGCTCCGTCTCGGTGACAGTGGCCTCCTCAGGCGTGCTGTTGTCCTGGATTTGGGCAGGTTGGCGCTTCATCTCAGCGACAGTAGCCCCCTCAGGCGTGTTGTTGCCGCCCTTTACGGCGCACATTTTCTTGGTCGCAAGCGTCTGTCTATCTCGCTCGGATACCTTATTTTGCCGGGGCGTCATCGTCGCGGCGTACTCCGTGGCGAGGACGGAGTTGACGCAGAGTGATTGAACCTCTCTTGAGGTGTACTCGCTTTCCTTGTTGCCGGTGCTTACGTGTTCTGCAAGGGCTACATCAGGGGTTGATGGCATCTTAACCGTGCTTCTCAAGGAGCAGGGCGCAAAGAAACACCTCGTGCGTGCACAGGTCGTTGTCCTCTGGATGTTGGTTCAGCAAAAGCGAAGTGTCACTGTTGATTTACAAGTGGGTATTTCCCGTCTCGAGGATTGTGCTTACCCTCGACTTCAATACTTTGACGGAGGAGAAGAGGTTGGATCCTGGTCTAGGTACGATCATGGCAGGGGTGTGAACAGGAACACGCTGGCTAGCCTGGTCGATGGTGTATCTCTAGATGGTGCCTGTTGCTGTCGCGAATACCTTTTCGTCGCCGGCAGCCATGATGGTCTTCGGTTCCTTTAGCTTCTTGTAAACCCAAATGCTGGGCCGCAGTCTTGGAATCAGCTCGTCGGCTACATTTAGGGTAAGACGCCCCGCTGTCCACAGTCATCGTGAATCTGTTGGCGTTGAGGTGCAAACCACTTCCGCTACTGCCGGCTACCAGTCCTGTGGACGTGAATCCCTCATCGAAATCGTCATCGAAGTTGAGGGACGGCTTCTTGTCGTCGGCGGCGGGAGGTGAGCCAGCGCTCAGCACAGCGGAGGCGATACAAGCGCCTTCACTCTGCGGTGGGCGTGGCGCTCCTGTTGCAGCGCGTCGGGCACCGGAAAGCGCGGCAGAGCGCTGGGTTATTCTGAGATACGTGATAGCTGACCGGACCAGCATCGCGGGTAGGGCACATGGTTTAAAACGGGTACAAACGGCTGTCGGACGGTCCCTCGTTAGATCATGTGGGTAAAAGGGAGTTGACCCCGGCGTAGGGCGCCTCCCGGGGAGATAGGGGACCCGGATTCCACCTGAACTCAGGGGGGGAATCCGAGCCTCCAATTGAGCCACCTAGCGTTATTCCTAAACGCTACCAAAGCAAAGAGATCAAAGTTATCACACCACTATCCACCGCCCAGTGTACACACCCATCATGCCAATACGCGTGCTCGTCGCCCAATCCGCCTGTAGTCCATCTGTCCGTTAACCCCGCACCGTTGCCTTGGAGACACCAATACTAACTGCTGGGGTCCTCTGACATCTCTGGACGACTATTACGGGCTTCCTCGAGTGAGCAACGCAGTGAGCAAGGTGAGTGGGCTAGAGAGAGATGCCAAAAGGCATCACGCTGCTGTAACATGGTAAACCACACAGGGAGATACGGAGATAAGAAGGCAATGCCCATAGCTTGGTAAGGATACAGCAGTGCAGGCTGGGCTAGGTCGAACTTCGCGAGGATTGGAATCTGATATTTATGGGCAGTCTGAGAAAAAACCAACCCCTCAAGAGCAAAGATGTCAGGAGACGGTCAGTCAAGGGGGAACGTACAGCGGTCAAGGGTGTAAAACCGAGCGTTCCGCACTAAAACCTAGTAGTGAGACGTCAGTCAAGGTAATTTTTTATAAAACTGCCGTCCGTCAAGGGGTGAAAGTGCCGTCTTCTGCCATCTTTGCTCAAGAGCTTTAGAACAGTGCTAATATTATATTACGCAAATATTAATGGAAGGGTTTTAATAATTATGTAGAGAGCAACATTTTGGCGAGCGAGGGGCGAGGTAAGCGCCCTCGTAAGCGCAGTAGATTCAGTGGCAGCACCAAGCGGAGGTGAGCGCTTGCCATGCGAGCGCAGAACAGGGAGGGGAGAGGTAAGCTATCCTCCCTGGAGCTCTTGACTTGTTTTATCTGAGTAGGTACTGCAGCGAAGTCGTGATTTATCGAACGAATGTATATTAAATATATTATGATTTATCGAACGAATGTATATGATACACCTGTTATCACATTTTCTATACGTATATACCAGTACGTACTAATCGGAGATTTTGTACGAGTACTGGTAGCAGAGTGGAGTATAACATGATCAACGTTTTTTTTTCTCGAAACACAACCAGCACACAGGGGTGCACAACAGTACCCTGTCACTTCTTTGTGCGTGTGGGCACACGCATCAAGGAAGAGGGAGGGGGTGGTAGGTTCGAGGCTCTTTTGCGATACTCTGTCAGCGCACCCATCACTGTTACACAGCACAGTTCAATGTCGTTGTCACGATGGATGTCGGGACACGGCTACTTCTATACCTGGTTATATATACATCTATGATACCTGTAGCAATAATAGTAGTAAAGGACACGTAAAAAGAAGCAACACAACATTTATTATTTGAACAGGGGGGTGGTAGGTTCGAGGCTCTTTTGCGATATTCTGTCAGCGCACCCATCACTTGTTACACAGCACAGTTCAATCTCGTTGTCACGATGAAAGTCGGGACACGGCTATTTCTATACCTGGTTATATATACATCTATGATACCAGTAGCAATAATAGTAGTAGTAAAGGACACGTAAAAAGAAGCAACACAACATATATTATGAACAAGGGACTATAAACAAATAATAAATGTCCTACCGCCCGTACCGCCCGACGACGACAACAAGGTGAAGTGAATAAAAGGTTGAGCAGGTAGCGCTACGCGCCCGGATACACCACGAGGCAAAAAACTGGCTGATCCTCACTGATTGTTCCA
>JBBMKB010094685.1:0-10926 GCA_037833945.1 Alaria marginata | reverse complement strand
GGCCCCTTGCGTGTAAAAAGGGGCGGCGGGATATGCTTTTGTACGTTAACTCCGTTACACCTGCACTCGTTTTTTTGGGGTACAAAATGACTTGGAATTAGTGTGCGATCGTTTTTTGCAGCGATTAAAACTTACCCTGTTTTTTTTCGGCTGCGCCCGCATTATTGTGTGGGGACAGGTTGTGCTTTGGAATTACAGTAGAGTTGGATATTTTTCGAAGTCCGTTTATTGGAAGGGTTAGACTCTGTTCGACTCCGTATCTGATTTGGTTTTGATTTGATTTGTTTTTGTTTTTGTTTTTGTTTTGTTTCGTGTTTTATGCGTGGGCGCTATCATATGTGTAAGGGTTTTGTTTTCTCTTGGCGTGGGTGTTTACCGGTAAGCATACATATGAGCGAAAATAGCGCCAAGAACGCGCACATACATACCCCCCCCATGTTTCCGCTTTTTTGGGCGTGACGAACTCCTTTGATAGTTTCGGGGTTTTGCCCCCTGCTTGTTTCGTGCACGCCGCTGGTGGTGTCCTGACTTTGTCCTTCCCCGCCCACCGCGTCTTCGCCCTCCCTCCCTCCCTCCCCCCCTCGTCGCTAGCATCGAGGTGGAAGGCATGGCTCATGGTAACGTCTTGATAGAAGACGCCGAGACCCTCTTAGGCGACATTGAGAAGGTGGGTTCCGTTCGTTCCACTGTACCGGTTTCGTGCGTCATGGTGGTGGTGGTGATGACGATGATGATGATGATGATGATGATGACGGTGATGATGATGATGGTGATGATGATGATGATGGTGATGACGATGATGATGATGATGATGATGATGATGATGATGATGATGATGATGATGATGATAACGATGGTGATGATGATGATGATGATGATGATGCCGATGATGCCGATGCTGATGATGATGATGGTAAATACTGTCACATTACAGGTGGATGGTTTTTCGTCGGACACATCAGTGGAATTCGAAGACCTCATGTCCAGCAACAATCTCGACGAAATGAAGGCCGAGGTGAAGTTTGTTCTTGACTTTTTCTTGGTACCTTTTTTTGTATATTCTTTGATTGTGTTTGTCTTTTTCCGTGTTTTTTGTTTTTGTTTTGTGTGTTTCATTGTGTTTTACTTTCCCTTTTCATCGTATTTTGGTTTGTCCTTTTATTTGTCCTTTTCTTTGTCCTTTTCTTCGTCCTTTTCTTTTTCTGTTTCCTTGTATTTTCTTGTCGTTTCATCGTCTTTCCTTTTAGCACCAAATCAGCCCAATCCGCGTGCACCATGTGTCATTCATTCGTTCGTTCATTAATTCATTCGTTCGTTAATTGCAATCACTCCTCTAACTTTTGTGGAGGCGTTTTGGTTTTTGCGCTGAATTTTGTGAAGAAACCATCTTTTTGTGCTGAATTTTGTTACGAACGGCGTTTTCTTTTATGCGCTGAATTTTGTAGATGTGCTCTATTCTTGCGCTGATTTTGTCAAGGCGTTTGGTTTTTGCGCCAAGTTTCATTCAGGCGTTTTTCGTGCCCTGAGTGTTGTGAGGCCATTTTCTTGGCACTCGTTTTTGTGGAGCCGTTGGTTGGCATTCATTTTTGACGTTGGCGTTAGTTTTTGCACTGAGTTTTTTTGTGAATTACACAAACTTACCGACTCTTGCTACCCCGCCCCCCCCCCAACCCCTCCGCCTCCTCGTCTGCTTTCCCTTTCTATGCTTGACACGCGTGTGTTGTGTGTTGTGCCCCCTCCTCCTCTGCGCTCCGTTTCTGTGCGCGGCACGCGTGTGTTTTGCTGTTGAACCGTAAGATGGAGAACACCCGCCTATTGTTGGATCAGCTGCAGAAAAGGAGCCGGAAGCTCAACTTGGAAAGGTGACAACCTTGGATTTATTTTCGTGACCGTGCCATGTGCATTGCGTGGTGGTTTTGCACTTTTTCATTGCTCGTCTAGGAACAGCCACCACCGACACTACGAACACCAACACCAACACCAACATCAACACCAACACCAACACCAACACCAACGCTATTGCTACCGGCACTATACAGCACTATACCACCACCATCACCAACAGTACCCCAACGCCAACTCCAATGCCATGGTCAACACCCTTACCAACACCTTGACCGATATCAACACTAGCACTAAACGACCATCACCAACACCTAAATCAGTGCCGCCGCCATCGCGAGCACCCGCACCAAGAACACGTAAACCAATACCAACACCGACACCCTAATCAGAACCGAAACTGATCCCACCACCCCCACCAACAACTAAACCAATACCAACACTTACACCAACACCAACACCAACACCGAGCACCAATTCCAACACCAACATTACACCGTCACCAGACACATCCTACGGTAGAGGTGCACCGTTAGTATTTGCCTTCTGAGGGTCCCCACTTGAGGAGCTCTATACCTCACCCAAAATCAGATCCCGAGTACTCTGAGAGTGCAACCGGGTGAACAAACCCATGGCCTAGGTATACAAAACAACAATTTAGCAAAACAATACTTTTGCAAGACAATAATGAAATTTCGACGATTTTAGGGGAAGGAGCCCCGTCGTCCAGACTTTTTTTAGCCAAAAGTGCTACCTCTATCGTAGCAGGCGTCACCACCACTACACCAACACAAGCATAAATGCCATCACCAACACCCCCACCAACACCTAAGCCAACACCAACGCTAACACCAGGACTACCATTACACCACTATCACGACCCACACCAACACCGACGCTACCACTAACACCCCCACCAACACCTAAACCATTGCTTACACCTACGCCAGCGCCGAACCGAATACCAACGCTAGCACTACATCGTCACCACCACTACACCAACACCAGCGTAAACGCCATCACCAACACCCCCACCAACACGCAAACCAACACCAACCCTAACACCAACCAACACCACCATTACACCATCACCACCCACACCAACACCAACGCCATCACTAACACCCCCACCAACACCTAAACCATCTTCTACACCTACACCAGCGCCGAACCCAATATCAACACTAGCACTAAATCATCATCACCACGACACCAACACCAGCATATACGCCATCACCAACACCCCCACCAACACCAATGCTAACACCAACCAACACTACTAACACCACCATCACCGCGCACACCAACACCAACGCCATCGCTATCACCCCCACCAACAACTAAACCAATACCAATATTTCCACCTTTCCACTTTGCTTTCGAAGTTGTATCACATTAATGCGCACCCCCCCCGCTCGGATTTGCTCGCAGGTCAGCAACTACGCAAGGTGTGTCTCAAGGTTATCTAATTGTTACGTACAATTAACCTGCGTTGATCTGATAGGTTTGGCCGAACTTCTTCTGTACGTGGAAAACTTGCATTTTCTCGTGCCTCGATAATACTATGCAACACCAACACCAACACTTAGACCGACACCAAGACCAGCACTGTACCACCACCACTACACTACCACCAGCACAAACGCCGTCACCAACACCCCGACCAACACGTAAGCCAACACTAACGCTAACACCAACTCTACCAGCGTGTCCCGCCCCCCTTCGATATTTGGAAACCAACTGGACATAATCACTTCAGAAAAGGAGGTCGTGAGCCAAGTAGCTATATACAACTGTTTTTTTCCTAAACGTACATGGTAACAAAAACACACGGTGAAATGGTTAGAGTTAGCTAATGCTTACCAGGTACCTGGTACATTTTTGTTAGTTGGTTTGTCTCTTTTCCCTTTGATATTTGGAAACTATTACGGGGGAACGTAGTTGATAGGACCAAATATTGGTAGTAAAAATAGGGAAATATATAGGTTTTTGTGTCTACCGTAGGTCCTATTAACCACGTTCCCCCGTAATAATAGCGCAGAGTCACCTACGCTGAAAAATAGTACGTGGAATAAAAATCGTGCCTTCTTTTATTCATTGTCATGTCCCCTTCCTCCGTTGTTTTCTGGAAACTATGAATAACTGCACAGGATCACTTCGGAAAAAGAGGTCGTGACCATGAAGGCGGGAGCCAAACGTGTCACCGACATAGAGGAGTTGGACCGTCAGATGGCGGTTGTTGAGAGGGCCGCAGGGATCAAGGCACGCTACGACGAGATGCAGGGGCACGTTAAGGCAAGCAAACACGACGCGTCGGCCGCTCTTTTTTTCGTGTCTCGTCTTTTTTGTTGCTGTCTTTTTGTTGTCGTCTTTTTTGTTGTTTTGTTGTTTTTGTGTTTTTGTGTTTTTGTTTTGTGCTTTCGAAATTGCGCCTACCGAAGGATCCTGTTAGTGTTGGTGTTGGTGTTGGTGTTGGTGGTGGTGTTGGTGGTGGTGTTGGTGTTGGTGGTGATGTTGGTGGTGTTGTTGGTGTTGGTGGTGATGTTGGTGGTGGCGGTGTTGGTGGTGGCGGTGTTGGTGGTGGCGGTGTTGGTGGTGGTGGTGGTGGAGGCGGTATTTGTACTGCTGTTCGTGTTGATGGCGCGCCACGAACAGATGCAGAGGCACGTTAAAGCAAGAAAAGCTTCGTTTTTACCGATCCACCGTAGGATGAAAAACAGAAAAAAATGACGACAATAGTCCTGCAGTAGCCTCCTGGCCTCTATCAGTCGGCGGCAGGCAGTGTTGTGCCGTCCGCTGCTCGTGTGCCTCTGCTATGCTCGCGCAGCTGTGCGCGCGATGCCAGCGAAACACGTGAAAGCGGACACACACCCTGCTTCGCTTCCTGCTTCTGACCAGAGCAGGTCCTTACGTCGGTAGGGAGTCACGACTGTAACATAATCAATTCCGTCGGTTAGTGCATAAAGCAAAACATTCCTTTTTTCTTTCTTTTTTTCTTTTTTGTTCTTCGAACTCAGGGATGTTAAGATTTCCGCTGGGTCGTGCATAAAACAAACATTCCTTTTTTATTTTTATTTTTATTTTTTGTTCTTCGAACTCAGGGATGTTAAGATTTTTCCCATCCGCCGGAGAATTGAAAACAAAAAAAAATGACGACAGCACTTTTAACTTCCCCTTCGCTCTCTGATTTTCCACAAAGCAAAAGGCTAAGGCTCGCCCCCGAACGCTGGAGAGCCATGGTACTGAAGTTAGTGCGGAACTATAAAAGAATCCGGCCTGGGCCTGCCCTTCGTATTTCTTATTTTAGCTACATAGATGCCCTGCACGGTGCAGCAGCTGTATTCGTAGATATTATCGCGATCATCATGACTGACACGCGACACGTACGTATAATTGGTGGTGGTTAATTTTGTTTAATCTCATCCGCCGGAGGATAAATTAATGAATATACAAAATAGTATAATATAAAAAATTAAAATACACTTCAGCTGTGAGATCGAAAATTTGGTCGAAACTCATCTTTGCAAGCTGTGTGTAATACTCCGATCGCGCGTATTACTGGGTGTGTATGTCCTCATGAAATATATAGGTCGGCGGCTCCCCTTGGTGCTAGCTAGTACCAGGGTGAACAGGGTGATGCTATAGCTGTCACTGGGAACTCGCGCAGCAAGTGTGGTGCTTCATTTTTTTGTCTCATCCACCGGAGGATAACTACATGAGTAGAAGATAGTAAAACTGTCACCGGGAACTCGGGTAGCAAGTGTCGTGGTACATCTTTTGATCTCATCCGCCGGAGGATAAATACGTAATAAATGAATATATAAAAGGCAGTATAGCTGTCACTGGGAACTCGCGGAGCAGAAAAATTGTAACTGTCGTCAACTTATGTGCGTTGGCGGATCGGTCGGCGGCGACGGCGGGCAATTTTTACGGCTTCAGAGGTCTCGATAAATGGCTCCTTGTTTTTTAGCGAGATTCAAATTAGAAACTCCTCGTATTTGCTCGTATTGACCCTTTTGAGGTCCGTTTATATCGACCAAATAACGAGAGATTTGCGATATTATCAACCGTCCAGGAAGAGCCTGCGGCAGTACGAGTATCAGAATGCCGTGCGTTTGTCGTGTACCTCCTACCGTTGCGCTTTGAACACACATTCTAGCCGGCGTCCACGGCTGCTTCGTGTATGGCCGATTCTGGAATCGTCAATTTATTTCGTCGATTTTCCTCTCTGACGCCCCATAGGGGTTAATACTACCGGTGTTTCATTCCGTCGTCGCTTAATTCGTACCTGGTATGCGACACATGCTTGCGATAAAGGCGCACCCTTCTTTTTCTGAGGATGGTGATTACTTGAGGAGCTCTACACCTCCCAAACACTCGGTTTGGGTAAAAACTGAAAGTGCAACCCGATGACCAAACTAAAACCAACCCATAGGCTAGGTATACAAACAAAACTGTAAAAACAAGAATGACATGCCGAGGATTTTGGGTTAAGGAGCTCCGTCATTCAGAAAAATGGTTTGCCTCAAGTGCTATACAATTACCTAGTCTATCGTCGCACGCGTCATGTTGTTTGGAATCAATGAGGCCTCTCTGCTGCGAACATCCAGAGACTCCCACCTAGGGTTACTACCCTCGCGTTGGTTTTTCGGTTATCAACGCGGCACCTCGTCGCAGAGGGTAGTTACCCCGGTAAAGTAAACACTACAAATCTCTCTCAGTGTGTACGACGGAGGCTTTGTCCAACTCACGGGACACAATTCTTATTGCGTCCCCTCCTTTTTCGATCCGAGATTACTGAGAGTATTTTACTTCACTTCACTTCGCCTTCGCCCCGCTCTTTCTCTCGCCAAACAGAGAGCTAAAGCTCGCCTCGGAAGGCTCGAGAGGAAGGTGTCCGACCTCAAGGCGGGCGGAGGAGGAGGAAGAAGAAGCGACTATGGCAGCAGCAGCAGCGGCAGCAGCAGCAACAACCGATCGGGTTACACTTCCCCTTCCTCTTCCTCCTGGGGGTCGTCTGGTGCCGGTGAACCCGCTTCTAGTAGACGCGCAGACCCACAGAAAAGGGCAGGGGGTAGCAGCAGCGGCAGCAGCACTAGCGGTAGCAGCGGTAGCAGCAGCAGCGGTAGTAGCGGTGCTGGAGGTAGGAGGACAGGCTCGGGGGGCGGGAGCGAGGGCTCTGCTGCTAAACCCCGACCGAAACCTTCGTCTTCTTCCCCCTCCCCTTCCCCTCCCCCTCCCCCGCCTCCTCGGAGAAGAGTGCCGGGGGGTAGGAGACGCACTGATGATCCTGACGTTGAGGCCGAGCTAGCGAGGATGAAGCGTGAAATGGGGTTGTAGTATTTACTATTTACAGCAAGAGCACCTATTAATAGTACGCGCAATAAATGTTTTTTTTTCATCTTTCTGTTTTTACGCAAACATGAAAAAGACACCTTAGCTGTGAGGTCAAGGATTTCGTCCAAACTGCTCTTTGCAAGCTGCGTGTGATGCTTCGATCTCGCGTGCTTCGGGGTTTGAGGCCTCTTATGATGAGTAATCGACGTGTTTAAGTTTTTTGCTGCACAATGTCCGATGGGAAGCGGGATAACCCCCTAGACTTACCTTGGGTGTCTGTCAGCTAAACCCCCGAAGTGTCTGTCCGTCTGACTGTCTGACCGAAAACTTAAAAAAAAACATAAAACATAAAACGGTATACCGGCGATTTCTACGCCAGATTACGGTATAGAGGGAAAATAAAATTAGGTCAAGGCCCAAAAACCAGCAAGCGTTTACGGTACGCCGACTCCAAGGTCCACGGTATACAGTTTGGTGCCACCACGAGCGTGTTTTTGTAATCCAACTGTTAAGTTATGAAGCACTATCTACTATTACGGGGGACCATAGTAAATAGAACCAAATACTGTTAGTAAAAAATAGGTAAATATATACCTGGTAGGTTTTTGTGTTTACCGTAGGTCCTACTTACTATGGTCCCCCGTAATATAGGTTTGCCATCCGACAATATGCGACCCAGTGGTCTAGTGGGTAGTTCTGTATAACTAACAAACACCAGGTATATACTTTGGAGCTCCTAGCACCAATCTCGCTAGCATTTATCTCCCAACCCAATCACAAATATGAATACTAAGTTCGACAACGGTCGAATCGATACCTTACGCTCTAAAAACCTCTTCACCCTTTTAGGGCTTGAGCGTGAAAACACACTCGAAGTGACTGACGCCTTCTACGATAGCGGTGCGGCATGTTTTTTCTGAAGCTCCTCACTTGGGGAGCTCTATGCCTCACCGAAAAACTGATTTTGAGCAAACTGAATGTGCAATCCGATGAGCAAACCCGTGGCCCACCTATACAAAAAAGTATATTGCAAAAATAGAGAGGACATTCGGACGATTTTGGGTTAAGGAGCCCCGTCGTCCAGAAAGTGAAAACGCCAAAAAGTGCTGCCTCTGTCGTAGAACGCGTCAAGTATCGAATTTAGGTGACGATCACAGCGCCATTCAGCCAAACCTTTGCTTCTCCTTCGAATGAAGAAAGAAAAACAGCACCATTCAGCAAGCCTTTGCTCCTCGTTCGAATGAAGGAAGACAAAAAGAAAGAGGAGACGTTGAGACTGCTCAGCGTCGATATAATCTGGATCCGTACGCATGGTACCTGTGTGTAGCTGCCAGCAAGGGTGTGGATATATATCCGGTAGGTGCGTTACGTAAATAAATGCGGCGCAACCTAAGATAATGCGGTAGAACCTACAGTAGACCAATAAGCTTCAGCACAAGCAACCCGGACTGCTGGGGTAGGGTGTGCGTACGAACTGCGATGTACGGGAGCTGCGTAACACGCGGACGGAGAGCGTGATGACACTCGTACTGCTGCTGCTCGCTCTTCCTACTCGTAGGCGGATGACATGGTCGCCCCTCTCGTTTTCTTTGTCGCTTTTCATGGCAACGGGTGGGGTCTGAGTCTACCAGGCCGACGTTAAGCTGTCTCACGCCTAAAATAACTCCCTCCTCAGTCAAAGGAACCATCCTGGACTGGATGCTAAACCCATCGGCCTTACCATCCATCCATAAATGCCTTGTTGGGCGAATACAGCTGTCAAGGGAACATACCATTACTGTACATCATTAATAGAGGTGTGGGCAGCCGAAAGCAGACCAGAAAGATATTCAGCCCAGAGTAAGCCTTACAATATTCAATATTCTCCCCCCTTCGGATTGGCGGGGAGTTCTGCGAACCTCACAACAACACCCCCCCCCCCCTCCCTGGAATGGCGGGGTCTAAGGGGCGTAGAATGTTATATGGGATCCCTTGATTGACTCCTTCGTTCTGATAATGCCTACGAGTGATCCACGTTCAAGCTCGTGCTGCGCATTGCCGGATGGGCTAAAACTACCCATTACGAGGGGCCATAGTAAGCAGGACCTGCGGCAAACACAAAAACCTACCAGGTACCAGTATATATTTAACTATGTTTACTTAGAATATTTGGTCCTATTAACTATGGTCCCCCGTAATAGTAAAAATGGACCGAATAGTCGGGTAACCTTTTCTTTGTCAATGACGCGTGGTGCTACGATGATAGAGGTGGCACTTTTTTGGCAATTTTTTTTTTTCTGAATGACGGGGGCTCCTTAACCCCTTTACAACTGGAAACCCGTTTTTGGGGACAAAATTACTTGATAATAGTATAGGGACGGGGTTTGGGGTTCTAAAGGGGTTAAGCTAAAATCGTCGGAACGTCATTCTTGTTTTCCGGTAGGAATGGTGTATTGTGTACCTAGGCCATGGGTTTGGCCATCGGGGTGGACTTTCAGATTACTCGAAATGAGCTTTTGAGTAAAAGGTACAAAGCCCCTCAAGTGAGGAGCTTCACAACAAAAAAAAGGTGCAATGACACATGCTACGATAGAGGTGCGCCCGTTTTTTTCTGGGGATCTTCGCTTTACTCGTAGGTCTCTCTGAACCCCACCAACCAACTGATTTTGAGTAAACTGAAAGTGCAACCCGATGAACAAACCCATGGCCTAGGTATACAGAAACAAATCGGATTGAAAAACAAGGAGTTTCCGACGATCTTGGGTTAAGGAACCCGTTCATTCAGAAACAAAAAGAGTTAAAAAGTGCTACCTTTATCGTAGCACCCGTCGTGTATGTGCTCAATAGCCCAGTAGTAGCTAACACCATACCCCCTCGCATCATTGACAACAGGAGGGAGTTGGGTGGGCACATGTGAAAGAACAGCGCTTTTTGGTTGACTTCCTGCATTCCAAATCGATGTCGCCAAAATTAACGTTGCCGGTACGCATATAGACCGTGACGTGCGTACGTTGTGGATGGTTCAAAAAGTCAATACTTCTCACGGCTCAAGAGCCTTAGTACTACAGTATTACGGTACTTGTTATTGCCCAAAAAATCCAATACTTGTTGTTTGAAAGGTCATTCAAAAATGGCTTGCTCTGAACTGAGCATTGGGTTAAGGTGTGACCAATAGCCCAGTAGGTATCACCCTCCTCACACATCATTAAGCAGGGGGGGCTGGTGTTGTGGGCAGTCGAAAGAAAGGCGCTGTTCGTCCTCTTGCGGTGTTCCAAATTAATGTTGCCGGTGCACATAGACCGCGACTTTTGGGATGGTTCTTTTGAGACGGTTCGAGCCGCCCCTCCCATAAAAGTTACAAAAACTGCAGGGTCCCAGTGTTAGATTCAGGGAACAATCGCAAATAGTTTTTTATCTCCTTTATATGCATGCGAAGTATGCTATATCCCATATGACAGTGTAATGATGTGGAGAAAAAAGGGCTACTGGATGGTTCAAAAGTTCAATACTTCGCACAGCTCAAGAGGTCCAGTACTACACATACACATCCTTTTACCCCCTGTTGCCACTGAACAGTAATCCCACACCAATTCCAAGTCGCGTCTCCCCAAAAAACATGGGTGCACTGCAGTTTAGACGCCTGATATTACCGAGGACCATAGTAATCAGGACCCACGATACACACTAAAACCTACATATTCCTCTGTTTTTATAAACCATATTTGGTCCTAGTCGATATGTTATGTTCTCCCTTTTTTGGTTTGTGGG
>JBBMKB010094674.1:0-10926 GCA_037833945.1 Alaria marginata | reverse complement strand
CACAGCTTAGCAGCGTTTAAAAAAAAACGTGGGTTTCAATTCTATATAGAGGCGTTATTTGCCCGGGGATAGGGGACATATATAATTTCCTCTGAAAAAATATATTTCCTCGAGCCCTATTCATTTCGGGAAATTACCGCTACCGGGAACTACGCATCCCTGCTTTTTTTCTTCGGTATTTTCGTGTCGTTTTTTTTGCCTGTTTGTTTTTTTGTTGTCGTGTGTTTTCGTGTGTTTTTTTTTTTGTTGTTTTGTTGTTTTGTTGGGTTTTTTGTTGTTGTTTTTGTTTATGTTTTTGTTTTTGTTTATGTTTTTGTTTTTGTTTTTGTTCTTGTCTTCGTTTTTTTTCGTCCAGGTTTCCATGGCCCCGTTCAACGTGGATGCCCCTGGCGGCATGAGCTCCTTCATGACCAGCCTCATGAAGCCCGTTCTTCCGGTGATCTTCTATGCGCAGTTCATGTACCTTTACAGGTATGAGTTGATTTTTAGAAATTAGTTTTCGACGGTGGCTATATTGAATATTTCGTGTGCCCGAAGACGGAAAATAAACAATTCTCTCTATTATCAGCATAAAATAATACTTCGTACCATGGTATAAAATAATTGTCATTTGGCAAATTTATATGCTTTGACTTGGTAGTCAGGATAATGTATATTAAGAAAAATGAAAAATACACTTCAGCTGTGAGATCGATAAAAAGAGAATTTTGTCGAAACTCAGCTTTGCAAGCTGCGTGTGATACTTCGATCGCGCGTGTTACGGGGTGTTTAAAGACAGACAGACAACTGTGGAATTCAAGATGCATACACGAAGTTGAGCATTTTGTACCTATTCTAAACACGTTATACTCCCTGTGTACTAAATGCACCAGGTAGTCTACATCTTATTTTTATTTTCATTGCCTTCCGACGATTTACGTACACCGACTTGGTAGTGAGGATAACGTGTATGCACCAGGTAGTCTACAGTAGATCTTATTTTTATTCGTGTTGCCCTCCGACGAGGTACATCGTGAGCGTACGATCACAAAAGTCTACCGGGTAGTATCTTTAAATGGTGCTTTGAATTCTGGAATGTATAATATGTGTAGACTGCACGTCGTATCTTTCCAGGTGTGGCGTAATATATCGTATCCCGATAGGTGTGGTATGATACACGTGGTATATAGTATCTTAATACGCATGATAAATATCACCGGTACCAGGCAGGTACTGGTATATTTTAGTAAACGGATCCCCACCACGACTTGGATGTAGCCCTACCTACTATTACAGGGGACCATAGTAAATAGGACCTACGGTACATACAAAAACCTATATATGTACCTATTTTTACGAACAAAATATTTTGGTCCTATTTACTATGGTCCTACCCACTAGTTAATACCAAGATGTGGTGGCGTTTTTAGTGCGGGCGGTCCGAGAGTAAAACCCTTAAGTTCGTTGATTGTGTCGGTGGCTGACATTATACGTTTTTCATATTATGTCGCCGGCGACTTTTTTCATATTTATGTCACCGGTGACTTTTTTTCATCACCTTCCGACAACGTGTACCTGGTATACAGAGGGGTACCCGGTTTAAGAGCCCCTCGGAGTAGGCCAGTGTTACCGCTCTTATCTCAGAGTGGGTGTAATATAGACAGGTTTTAGTATAGCTTTTGGTATGGACGTTCAGTCGTATATACCAGGTGTGGGTTTAGGAAAAAACAAAAAATAAACGGAAAAAAATGGGAAAGAAATGAAAAAAAAAACTCTAAACAGACAGAAAAAATGAAAATAAACATAATTCATGGATCCTGTCTTGTGACCACGCACTACTGTTAACAGCAGCAGTGTATACAAGGTGCAAGGCCCGTGCATGATATGACTTTTTATGTAATATATGGAAGGAACGTACTGAGCACCCAAATGTTAGAGGTGTCTCTATTAGGAGGTAGGGACGGTGCTCATGACGGGGATAGAGCGCGCCAGAGCAAGGATACAGACCGAGGCTTGCTGGGAAGCGGCGAAGAAGGACGGAACCTTCGGCCGCGGCTATGAGCGGTCTCAGAAGCAGTTCTCTTAAAACCGAGCGTTTTGATTGGCCCAACCGCGAGCGGTCTCAGAAGCAGTTCTCTTAAAAAGAAACCTTTTTTTGGGGGGGGGGAAACATTCTCCATACTGGGACGTTTTGATTGGCCTGTTGCGGCTGCGAAAGTTCTCAGGTGCAGTTCTCGTAACATAAAACGTTTTGATTGGCCCGAGTCTTTGGCGTGGGGAGGATTCTTTGCTGTTGATACCCCCCCCCCTCCCTCCTGAGTGCACCGGTTTTGGTAGGTGGATCGTTTTGCTTGGCCATAATTCTTTTTTTGGGGGGGGGATCCATTTTCATCCCCCCCCACCCCCCTGAACGAACCTTTTGTTTCCTTCGAAGGGTGAACGTACGGCAATATAGGTAGTTTGTCCGCAAGGGCGCAGGTCGAAAGGCGGTGAGGGGTAGCACGGTAATATTTCTGATGCCCTGGTAGCACGCCAGAGGGATGGGAGGGGGGGGGCTACTCACTGCTGCTGCTGCTGCTGCTACTGCTTGCTGGGCTGCCTGTTTTTGTTGGTCAGCTTGCTTTGCTTTGCTTTGCTTTGCTTTGCTTTGCTTTGCTTGCTCGGCTTATTTGATTTGGCCAATCAGTTTGTTCTTGCGATTGATGGGCCTGCAGGCGACCCAAAAAGACTGCAAGATAAATTACGGTTAATTTATTGTTTGCCCAGATCTCCTCTCCTCAAGGACAGTAAGCCCGTTCCACTCGGAGTGAAAATTACGGAGGGGTTTTGTATGCGGGGAGGGGGGGGGGGTGGGGGGAGGGTCAGCTTTGTTCACGCCACACTGGTGTGTGTCAAGTCTGAGATGTCCGAGGTTAACATGACCCTTTTCCCACCTAAATGATTTTCCAGCTCTAATTTCAAGTAGTTTGGGCCCAAAACATGGGAGCAGTTCCGAAAGGTTGTTGTTAAGCTGCTGGTGATGATGTTAATATGATGATTGATGAGAACGATTGTGAAGGCGGGGGCAGGGGGGGGTTTCAGGTAGAGTTTTTTTTTCTTCTGTTTTTGGAGTTGGGGGCGCGCGAGATCCATTAATTGTCCATCTAAGTTTCCGTTGTTCGGTGGGTATTTATCCGTTGTTCGAGGGGTGTATATCCGTTGTTCGATGGATATGTATCCGTTGTTCGATGGATATGTATCCGTTGTTCGATGGATATGTATCCGTTGTTCGATGGATGATATATCCGTTGTTCGATGGATATAATTATCCCCATATCCCCATTGCTTGATGGATACGTCCATCTATCGATCGTTGGTAACGGGAAAAAAGGAAGGAACATAGAAGTGGGAGAGGTAAACCGTGGGGTTGATGCCTTTTTGCTGCTGCTGCTGCTGCTGCTGGTGTGACCATACGAGTGGGAAGAAAGACGGAGGGAAGATGCATTTTATGGAGATAGACGGGTGGATTTTTGCGGGGTGGTAGCGCTTTTTTTTGTCAGGCATGACTCTGCTCCCTCACCGCGTTGTTCTTGTTTTCGCCTGGGGCGGAGAAGAACGAGGGGGTAGAGCAAAACAGATAATTAATGGTTTTCCCAGTCAGAGGGCCGCGTCAAAAAAACAACCCAGCACAGGGGAACAGCTGCTGAAGTATTACGGGGGACCATAGTAAATAGGACCTACGGTACACACAAAAACCTATATATTTCCCTGTTTCTACTAACAATATTTGATCCTATTTACTTTGGTCCCCCGTAATAGTGACAACCTAGTTTATTATTGAATTACCTATTGGGGGGTCGCTTCACCAAAGCAACCCAGCGTACAGCGGGACAGTGACGACAGCACAAGATATGTATCACGTTGACTGTCCTGTCGACCGCCGGCGCGTTCTGCGATATGACACATGCTACGATAGAGGTGCGCCCGTTTTTTTCTGAGGATCCTGATTTTAGGGCGCTCTGAACCTCACTCACCAACTGATTTTTGAGTAAACCGAAAGTGCAACCCGATGAACAAACCCATGTGGCCGAGGTATACAAAAAATAACGACTGAAAAACAGGGAGTTTCCGACGATTTTGGGTTAAGGAACCCCGTCTTTCAGAAACAAAAAACCCAAAAAGTGCTACCTCTATCGTAGAACCCGTCATTTAGAGGTGTAGCATTTTTTGGCGTTTTTGTTTCCGCATGACGGGGGGCTCCTAAACCCAAAATCGTCGGAATGTCACTCTTGTTTTGCAATGTGATTTTTTTGTATACCAAGGCAACGAACGGGTCCCGTTAACCCCTTTAGAACCCCAAACCCCCTCCCTATACTATTATCAAGTACTTTTGTCCCCAAAAACGGGTTTCCAGTTGTGAAGGGGTTAATCGGGTCGCACTTTTGGTCTATCCAGAGTCAGCTTGTGGATGAATTGCAGAGCTTGTCATTTGAGGAGTCCCAGTAAAAAACTATCAACATCCCCCCTACAGTAGGTTTCGTCCGCCGTACTCCCCGCTACTACCACGATGATAGAGGCAGCACTTTTAGGCATTTTCTTTTTTCTGAGTGACGGGGCTTCTTAACCCAGACTCGTCGGAGTTATCATTTTTGTTTTTGCCATTGAATATTGTTTGTACCTTGGCCTAACGTGCGACACATGCTACAATACCCGTTATTTTAACCCAGACTCGTCGGAGTTATCATTTTTGTTTTTGCCATTGAATATTGTTTGTACCTTGGCCTAACGTGCGACACATGCTACAATGCCCGTTATTTTCTGGGGATCCTCGCTTTAGGACGCTCTGAACCTCACCCACCAACTGATTCTTGAGAACACTGAAAGTGCCACCCGACGAACAAACCTATATGTGGCATAGGGATACAAACAAATCGGACTGAAGAACAAGGAGTCTCCGACGATTGTATCTAATGGGTTAAGGAGCCCCTTCATTCAGAAACAAAAAAGCTAAAAAGTGCTACCTCTGTCGTAGAACCCGTCTTTTCGGCATTTTTCTTTTTTCTGAGTGACGGGGCTTCTTAGCCCAAACTCGTCGGAATTGTCATTTTTCATTCTTTCTTTTTCAATTGAATATTGTTTGTTGTATCATACCTTGGCCACGGATTTTGTGGTCGGGTTGCACTTTCAGTTTACTCATAAGAAGTGTTATGGTGAGAGGTACAGAGGTTCCTCAAGCGAGGAGCTTCGGAAAAACAAAACAAAACATAGTAACATCCTCCCTACTCCCATACTAATAGTAGCATGTGTCCGCCATGCATGCTTCGGCAGCCAGCCCTGCCCCCGCTCAGAGTCCTCATCCTTTCTTTGCTCCAAGCTCACGTCCTGCGCCAAGCCGACCCCACAACAAGATTACCGACACATACTGTACTTAAATCGGTATAATAACGCCATTTCTTTCGCTGAGACGCCTTCACTTGAGGAGCTCTATGCCCCTCTCACCCAAAACCTGATATAGACGCATTCTACGGTAGAGGTGCAGCCTTTTTTTTCTGAAGCTCCTCACTTGAGGAGTGTTACTCTATACCCTCACCGAAAAAAATGATTTTGAGCAAACTGAAAGTGCAATCTGATCGACAAACCCGTGGCCCATCTATCCGATAAAAGCATTGGGCAAAAATAGGATGATATTCCGACGATTTTGGGTTAAGGAGCCCAGTCATCCAGAAAGTGAAAACGCCAAAAGTGTTACGTCTATCGTAGAACGCGTCTTCATCTAGAGTAAACTGAAAGCGAAACCCGATGAACAAACCCGTGATGACTCTTGCTACGATAGAGGTGCAACTGGCGTCCCCAGTGGCTTCAGTTGGTAACCTCGTAAACCTTTTGACGGCTATGTTGCGGGTTCGAATCTCTCTGGAGTGAAACATTCGCAATTAGCGTGGAAAACGATACTTTATTCGCGAGTAAAAAAGAACGACTTTGAAATGTTGACGAGGGAAAGGGACGGCTGAACCCCTCTGGCGATAAAAATGAAGGCAAGAACCGCAGGAGGAAAGGTGGAGAGAAATCTTCTGTGTTTACCTTCCCCCCGTGTGACCCCAGCAGGAACCCTGCCATTCAGAGAACTAAATGGCCCTAAAGTGCTATATTAATATTAATAGTAGTACTAATACCTCAATAATAGCACGCGTCAACCGTTCGATCGCCCTTCCGGCCCGATCCGTATATTTCCAAAACCGAAGTTGCGAGTGAGCGGTCATTCGTATATTATTATGATGCTTGCCCTCCGACAATGGGCAGCATGATCTTCAACGTTGATCACTCAAATCATTCCCGAAAGAAGAAAACCACAGATACAATATTATCCTTATCCTTCCCTAAAAAAACATACCAGGGTACGCATTTTTTTTTTCAGGTCTCGTAAGGAATCTCTCCCGGCAGAAGACGCACACTTTCTTTCCTGAGGCTCTTCGCATGAGGAATATCATATTACTCTATACTATTAGTAAGTGATTTTGAGCAAACTGAAAGTGCTACCCGGAATATCATATTACTCTATACTATTAGTAAGTTATTTTGAGCAAACTGAAAGTGCTACCCGATGAACAATCCCATGGCCTAGTTATTGCGAAGAAAAGGACGAAATTCGACGAAATCGGGTTAACGAGCCCCGTCATTCTGGCAATTTTTCAGCAAAAAACGTGCTACCTCTATCGTAGCACATGTGAGAAGAAGGATCAATCATCCACATATATCTATCTATCTAATGATGATGATGGAGATCAGGAATGCTGTATGTGCAAGCTCGGCTCGTATAGGGCGATGATGACGCCGCGGGGCTCGCAACAGTTAGGATCCGCGGAGTTGATCTATCTAACGCGCGTAGAAAGCCAACAACACAGTCGAACTCAACCAGTTAGGAACACGAAGAAGAGCTGGAAAGAAGCAGCCCACGCTAGGGGTTGTTGCGCTTTTTGGGCCAAACGTTCCCGACCGGGTGAGCCCTGAAGTGAGGAACTACCGGTTCAAGTATGATAGTTTTACGGAAATGCTTGTTTTAGGACGAGCGCATAGAAACGTTGGTCGGGTTGCGCCAGCGAATGTCGTGATTCGGGTGAGATATTGAGCTCCTCGAGTTAGGAGCTTTAGATATTGAGCTCCTCGAGTTAGGAGCGAAGTCATCTTTCGGGTGAGATATTGAGCTCCTCGAGTTAGGAGCTCAGAAACTTCGGCTGTAAATCCCTACCACCGTCGGGATGAATCGAAAGGACGAAACGAAAAAAAAAAAACACCTGTTTTTAACGTGTGCTACGGCAGAGTAGGGAGGATGTTACTTTTTTCTGAGGCTACCGGTATATACGAGCGCACCCGATGAACAAACCCACGGCCCAGGTATACGAGTACAATGGAAGAAATGATTGCCAAAAAACAAGAAAGGAAATCCGACGGTTTCGGGTTAAGGAGCCCCGTCATCCAGAAAATAAATGTTTCAGGCAAAAATACACTACTACTGCTGTACATCTGTTATCGTGTATATCACGCGTCTTTCTCGCTGGTGCTGAATTTGAAGTCTCTGACTACTACTATTAATACCACATACTACAGTAGTTAGGGGTCCCCCAGTAAGGCGGTGGTGTGCCAGAGCAATATGACCGCCTTATTGGGGGAAGCCGCCGTATTCCTTGCAGGTTATGAGTCAATTTCCCAGTCGCGACAAGCGATTTTGACCGCCCTATGTCGGAATACCGCCTTATAGGGGGACCCCTACTGTACTCTAATAGTAGTACAGTAGTGCCCCCCCCCCAGTAAGTAAGGTGATGTTGTGCCAGAGCAATATGACCGCCTTATTGGGGGAAGCCGCGTTATTCCTTCCAGGTTATGAGTGCAATTTCCCAGTCGCGCCAAGAGATTTTGACCGCCTTATATCGGGATACCGCCTTACGCAGACCGCCTTATTGGGGGACCCCTACTGTACTCTAATAGTAGTACAGCAGCAGTCAAACGTCCTATATCAGCCGGGGCCACGGAAACCTTTTTTTTGTAGCGTCACATACCCGCAGGACGCATCCTTGAAAGTCGATTTGAAACCAGGAGGAACTACTGGCGCAGAACAGAACGGCCTTTTCCCGCGTCGAGAGAGTGAGTGTATTTTGTTACCGCGGTCGCTGTTTTGCACAATACAGACTAAAAAGGCGAGAAAATCGGCCAGACCTTTTTCATGGTCCCAACTACTACTATTAAGCCATATTTATGATTTTTTTTAAAAAAGTATATTTTTGAACACCTTTTTATTGTATAAACTTTACCATTACCAGGTATAAAAATTATTTCAAATACGTCAGCTTTATTAAAAAAAGTTGATGATTTTAGCATCGATCGAATGTGTGTATCGGCGCACAGGACATTGATGTTATGCGCGACAACACACACATAATGATACATGGCTTGAACGCCATAGCGCACGCCAGGAGGAGCTGAGAGTAGGGCCAACGCGATGCATCTATCGTGGAGATAGGATGGTGTGCGGAGTGTAGGGGGGTAAGGGGGGTGCGGCCGGAGTGGGGGTGGCAAAAGGCGAAGGAGTAATAAAGCGTGAGGGTTGATAGCGGAGAGTGATCGCGTGATCGCACGAAAAAAAGGTAGGTGCTTCAAAAATCGTTGAGAAAATTGCTTGAAAAAAAGGAGCTTCAAAAAGAGAATACGTTTCAAAATGAATACTCTATAGCTAGTATACTCCCGTGAAGGGAGAACTGTGTTGCAAGCTCTTTTGCAGAGAAGGTTGCAAACCTCGGGCGGATCATGATCAAGATCATCTACAACTTAACATCCTATTATTATAGCTGCCGTTATGAAATGTTGTGCAGGATCTGTATATATATAGAGACTCTACAGATCCAACCCTGGAAACATGTGCTAGATCGTGCAGATCGTACGGCTCCCGTCCGGCAACATGATGATGAGCTGTTCACACAGATCTTCCCTGAAGTATCTATCTAGAAGATCATCAAGTAAGTGGGAATCGATGATCTGTCCGATTCGTGAAAGTTTGATATCACCGCGTTCGTCGCTTCTTAGGTCTGCCACCGTAGACACATGGAACCCAAAAGGATCAATTAATAACAATTAATAACATTAGCATGTGCATCATTACAGAAGGCCAGAAGGCCGAGTACTACACCATCAACCAAACAGTCATCATGCCCAAGGCAGCCGTCGCCAAGCTATTATTATTGTTGACGCTAGATAGAAAGACGAGACAGATGTCGCCAAACTATTATTATTATTGACGCTAGACAGAAAGATGGGACAGACAGACCCCACCCTACACCCAAGAGTTGTTTTTCGAGAAGGCCACTCAAAACGAGAGTTATTTCGCGAAGGAAGAGCATAAGGCTCCTTTGTCCGGCCGACTGACGCCAGCCGCTTCTCTCTCTCTCTCCCCGCCCCCCCCTCCCCCCCGTCCTATCTCCGTCGTCGTCACTGCCAGTAGTAGTACTCGGCCTACGCCACACCACACTTATTACGGGGGAACGTAGTTAATAGGACCAAATATTGGTAGTAAAAATAGAGAAATATATGGGTTTTTGTGTCTACCACAGGTCCTGTTAACTACATTCCCCCGTAATAGGAGGCGTCACCTAACATACCACCCACCCAAAGAAAACCCAAAACCGCGATTATACTCACGCAACCCCTTGCTACAAGGCTTCCCGGCTTACCCTGGGTCGGGTAATCGGTCGATTTTTTACCCCGGTAGCTAAGTACGTAATATCTTCACCCCCCCGCCTCTCGCCCTCCCTCCCTCCCCCCCGTCCACAATGTCCGGGTCTCCCAGGCGCGGCCATCAAACCTTTCTAAGGTGCCCCAACTACCCACCAGGTAATGGTCACGGCAGTGAGTGACAGCGCGAACTTACGAATACTACTATCATAACTTTTTTTGGCGGATTATCCCACGAACAACCAGCCATCAAAAATTGTTTCTCGTTGGTGTCCATACGAGCCTCCCCGCCCCCCAAAATAAAAAAAAACACAACAACAACCAACACAAAACAGGTGTTTCGACAAAAATGAAACGACATGAAGAGGAGGAAGAGCAGGAAGGAGGAGCAAAACGCTACTACGGTATGATATCATATTCATAGATCACCCGAACTACTACGAGTACACAACTGGGGCTATGGTATTTCAAATCTCACTGGCCGCCCGAGGGACGCAGAAAACTAACCTTCCCTCATGTTACCCCAGCCCCAGAACGCGCGGGGGGGAATAACAAAAATCAAAAGACGATACAAATTAATTATATCGTCTGCAAAACACCGGAAGAGCTACTTGTACTCGCTACTCGAGCTATCGTCGTAGCTATTCGTAGTTGGCACGACGCGCGAGTACGTCGGTACTGAGTACGTCGGTACCCCTAAACCCAGCCCGGGCCAAAGGGGAGAAATCACAACAAAAACGAGACGATAAAATTAAATATGTCATCTGCAAAACACCTGAAGAGATACTTGCAGCTATCGTACGTATATAGCTATAATACTTGGTTTTTCGCGCGAAGAAAGTTCTCGGTTCATTCTCGAAGAAAGTTCTCGTATAATTCTCGGAAAAAAAGGGTTTTACCATTACGCCGCTTTCGTCGAAAAGCAAAGCACAAAAAGCGCCCCCGCACTCCCCCCCCCCCCGCCCGTCTGCCTATGTGTTTTAGCGGGAGAAATGTACGTACGTACTCACACAACTGCGCTTTGCAAGGGCGGACTAGACCGGCCATACGCAAAAAATCACAAAACAAAACACCGGCGCCTCAAAATAATCGTATCGTAAGTGATCAGTGTAAATCTCCATCTCTGTCCCTCTTACTTATCCGTCCCCTTAGCCAGATTGCGCGAAATAAAACAACCTTCATCACCCCCCGCCCCCGCCCCCTTCTCTCGCTTCAACGAGATCCAGTAAAAACAAAACCAAACAACCC
>JBBMKB010094652.1:0-10929 GCA_037833945.1 Alaria marginata | reverse complement strand
CTCCAAAGACGCCCAGCACGGATCCGCCGCCGCCGCCGCCGCCGCCTCTTGAACCCAACGCCGAGGGTAGGCGTTGGGACGAGGGGGCGGTCATCGACATCTCGTCGGCGTCGAGGCCGTGGCTGTCTCCCAGACCCAGCCCCTGATGTTGATATTGCGTGTGGCGCAGAGCGGCGGCGGAGGAACCTGGGACGGCCGGGAAGGGTAGGTAGGGGCGGTTTGCGGTCGCCGTCGCGCCGCCGAACATTTGCGGCAGCGCGTGGTTGCCGTCGGTGGCGTTTCCGGCGCCGCGTAGGATGCCGGCTGCCGGCAGCGACCCATCTCGGGGGCTGCCGTCGCCCGCCCCCACTCCTCCGCCCAGTGATGGAGAATGTTGCTGCTGCTGTTGCTGTTGTTGCTGGTGGAGCATGTGCTGTTGCTGTTGCTGCTGAAGACGCTGGATGCGTTCGGCTATGGGCGTTTGCTGAACGTACTCCTGCTGTTGTTGCTGCTGTTGCTGCTGCTGCTTGAATTGGGGATGAGGTGGGCAGCAGACGGGGTCAAGTGTCACAACAGGCGCCGAGCTTATCATAACGCGGTGCCACCCTACGTAAGAGCTACCGACAGGCGACCACATACAGCGTCTTTATTTTTTCGGCGCTGGGTTATTGTGCCCCGCTGGCAATCCGGAACAATCAGCTCTGGCTGCCTCTCCACCTCAATGGCGCAGGAAGAGTCTATCTGCAAGGCCGAATATTATAGTATGGGTGCCGGTATGTGTGCCTCAAGTAGCACAGCAAAGTGCTCCAAACCTTGGTAGCCTGGGTAGCCCCCCGTTACGCTAAGCGAAGTACCATCGCGGAGTATATTTCCGCCCTAAAACGGGCAAATATCGACTGTCTATATATCCAAGGAGGAGACATGCGCCTGCTTGCGTCGCGTCACGCACTCGTGAACACGAGCCCTGCGCAAAAATTAAAACAACGGGTCGCGGCCGTGGCGGCACACAGCGTGACACCAACACCACACACTGTAAATACAAAGGCATCGTTGCCAAAACAAAGACAAAAACATGAGATAAAGAAGGAATCTGGGTGTTGCCCTCCGCAAAAGTGTCACGCACACGAACATCGTATTGTCAGTTAATCTTACAGCTGTATTCAGACGCGCAGACTTTCTTTTTTTCGTAGACGTCGTATCGCATACCTGGTGTTGTCTCCGCCAGCGAAGCTGTTGCTGCTGCTGTTGCTGCTGCTGCTGCTGCTGCTGCTGCCGCTGCCGCTGCTGCTGCTGAAGCTGCTGCTGCTGGAGTTGGAGCGTGTAATAATGTTGTTCGCTGCCAAACATCGAAGACATTTCATCCCCACCCCCTACGGCACTTTCAAGCAACCCTCCCGGGTGCGCCGCCCCGACCTCCATCGACAGCAGCTCCTGCCGCTTCTGCTGCAGCTCAAACTCCCGCTGCCGCTGTCTTAGCAAGAGCTGCTGCTGCTGTCGCTGCTGCTGTTGCTGCTGCTGCTGTTGTCGTTGTTGTTGTTGCTGCTGCTGTTGCTGCTGCTGTTGCTGCTGCAGTTGTAACTGCTGCTGCTGCTGCTGCTGCTGCTGAACCTGCTGCTGCTGCTGAACCTGCTGCGCCCGGCGTTGCGCCGCCCACGCATCCTGTTGTCCTTGCTGCTGCTCGCGCTGCTGCTCAGTTCCATAGAAACCACCACCGCCAACGGCATCGTCTAAAGAGGACAAAACATTATCTTCCACGGCACGAACGCCCCCCCCTATTCGGGGGGAGGCGCCAGCATCTCTCTCATCTCCGAACGCAGCCGTCCGGCCCAGCGTCGTCGACATCAAATCTTCCATCCAAGGGGCTCGCACGCCGCCTTGCTGCTGCTGCTGCTTCTGCTGCTTCTGCTGCTGTTCCTGTCTCGGCAGCAAAACCCCTTCGAGCACACCACTGGCAGCGCTGCGCGCCGCCGCCGCCGCAGCAGCTCCGCGCGCCGTTGAGGCCACGCGCGCACCGCTCGGTAAGCCCCCGCTCCATCCCGGAGGGGCACCGGCCTCCACGGGATGTCGCTGCGGCTGCTGCTCGTCCCCAACTCGTCCGTACACCTGGCCGCCTCCAGGCAGCACCTGCCGCGGCGACCGACTTTGCGGCGCCCGCACGCCGGCGCCACCGACGCCGCCAACGGTAACGCGCGCTTTCGCACCCCCTCGCCCCTTAGCAAACTTTCCTCGTTTTCCTGGAGGCCATTCGCCGGTGGGGTCATAAGGAGAAGCATTTAGCCCCCCCTTCCCGCCGCCGTGACTCTGGGCGAGTTGGCGCTGTTGCGCTGAGGCCCTCCCCTCCGTCAGCCCGTCGTCGCTCGCCTCTTCAGCATTCGACGACGGGCGTTTATACCTCGTCCCCGCCCCGCCCGGTCCCCGCGGGCGCAGGCTCCGCCCGCCCACAACGGCCGGGGGGGAGGGTGGGACCAGCCCCTGAGTTCGGCCGGCTAGGCTGCCGCCGGCAAGGCCCGCGCGAGACGCGAGGCCTGGGGGAGCCTGCGTGTTGTTGGCGAACGGGTCTCCCAGCACGCCGCCGCCGGCGCCGTACTGGTTGTGTTGCTCGGCGAACACGCCCAGGTCATCGTGGGTGGTGGGATTCGGGCCGCGGGACATGAGCGATGCACCGGCGGCGGCGGCACCCGATTCTCCAGACCACCCTACCCTAGAGGCAACGTGGCGGGGGCCGTGCTCTGCTGCGGCTGCCCTGGCCCATGATGAACCAGGAGCTGAGGTGTGGCGACCGTCGTAATGCTCAGGGTGGCGGTGGCCGTGCTCTCCGGCGTAACCCGGTGCTACGCTGCCGCTCCCGGCGGCGCCAGGCCCGTGGGCGCCCTGAAGACAAGAGAAGAAGGCGGGGTCGTTGAGACGAGAGAGGAATGCGCAGACGTTAGGCGCGCGAAAGAGACTTTTGGTTTAGCGTCGCGCAAGTGGGGACACAAAAAAAAAGTCAGGATGAGGGTCAAGAGTTGACGGCGTATGTAATATGTAAAATAAAATACAGATGCCGCTAACCGCTACCGCGGCATCGGTCTCATGAGCATGCCCACGAGCGGGCGGTGTGGCGTCAAACACCTCGCTCCTACACACACGTATATCTGGACATAAAAAACAAAGCTCGACGGAAACGTTTCCTCTTACAGCTCCCGCGCTCAGAGACCACCCGCCCGCCTCTCCACCAATCGAAGCAGGAGCCGCAGCACGAGATTAAGACCTCCAAACAAACAGACATAAAAGACAACCATTTCGCAAGAACAAGAAGACCGGCTCGCTCGAACGCACATAGGAAAGGTGCATCTGTCCGCCGCCCATCCCGGCCTGCCCGGCGATGCCCATCTTCTTTTGGCACGGCTGGCGCTCACCCACTCCGTCCTCGCCCGGGAGCTTGCGTTTTTGGTTCTTCCCCGTCAACACACCCTGCTGCCCCCCCACTTTCTGCTTCAGAGCGAAAAAAGGCGAGGGCAGAGGCGAGGTCAAAATTGGACGGCAACGAGGAGGGCGGGGCGTGGGGGAGGGACAAAAGGGCAGGGGGCGGGTTAGCGCTCTCTCGTTTTGCATCAAAATGATGAGCCTAAAGTTGCGCCCTCGCTTGTTGACGCGCTTTGTCGCTGACACGCTTCGTGGCTCGGAGCCTTCTCTCGATACAGCGCCATCCATCAACTGATTTTTGCGACACAACAGTGTTCATTAAATACAAAACAAAAAAAGCCCGGAATACTCTTTGCGCTCGTCCCGTGCTCGCCCCAAGGACAGCAGCGCCGAACGACACGGATCAAATGTCCTACCCATCCCATACGCACGCCATAGTCTCCTCGCCTCGCCCCGCCTTCGCACGCACGCCTCCGCTGAGGGTGATGAACGCAAAAACAGCACACAGCAGCGCTCATCGTGGTAACTGCCTACACACGACGGCATCTTCGACGCGTGCTGCGATAGAGGTATTGATACTACTATTAGTATGGCATTTTTTGGATAAAATATTTTCTGAGTCATGGGGCTCCTTAACCGAAAATCGTTGGAATATCATTCTTATTTTGCGAATATTATTTGTTTTGTATACCTTAGGCCAGGGGTTTGCTTGCTAATCGGTTTGCATGTTTCAGTGTACTCAAAACCAGTTTTTGGGTGAGGCATATACAGTAACACTCCTCACGCGAGGAGCCTCAGTAAGTAGTTTCACCTCTACCTTAGCAAGCATTGAGGGGGCAGGCGCTCGAATCATAGGCTAACCAGGGAACGAGAGCATTGGCTAACCAGGGAAGCGCGCGCAGCAGGAACTTCGCGAACGGCCACTGTCCGGCCGCAACAGGCCCAACACGGCCGACCCACAAGACACCACGTTCCGAGCCCAGCCCAAAACCACAACGACCGGGTCCCGCCAGCAGTAACAGCACGGCCTAACCCGCTATTCGCGGCCACAAAAACCGCAGGCCTTCTCTCTCTCTGTTAATTCCTCCCTGTTTCTGAATCTCTCCCCTCACCCCCCCCCCCCTTCTCTCTCCTCCCCCCCTCCCTATCTCTCACTCATGCACGCGTTGAACAACAACCGTCCCATCATCCTACCCACAGCCTCGCTGCCCTCCCCCCCCGCCCCTGTACCCCTCGCCAAATCCCTTACCCCTCCTGCCCCGCCTGCGTCCTCTTCTTCGTCCATATGCCGCCGAGGTAGCTTCGGGCTGCGGCGTGGCCTTCCCAACTTGTCCAGCGCCAGTTCTGCCTCCGGCGCTAACCCCGCCGCGTCGCCCGCTGGCGGCACCGCCTCCTCTGCCGCCTCCGGTTCCTCAAAGTTCGGCCGGTTGAGAGGGGCATTGGGGTCGCCTTCGGCGCCAAGGAGGTCGTGCGCCACCCGCAGGCCCTTCATGCCCATCTGGTCGGCCGGGCATCGTCGGACGCAGCGTGGGATGGGGGATGGGGGGGTTCGTAAGGGCGGGGGCAGTGGTAGTGGAGGGATAAGGGGTGGGTTATGGGGGGCGTTGCCTCTTGGGTGCGTAAAAACAAATGCTCACGGCACTCCTTGGAATGGGAAGCGCCCATTGAAACCTGAAGCCGCAGCCACGTTTTCAAAGCCCATCTGTTATATTCCAAATTCGCGATGTGGCAAGGGTCTTGATGTTTTTTGGCAAAACAAAAGACAGACCGTCTGCTGACAAGCTACGATAAACGTGGTGGTTTGGGGGAGGTGGGACGGGCGGGGGTATGAGTCGTGCTGCATAACTTGCCGCTGTACCCACGACGGCAGGCAAGCAGGCACCCTCGCTCGCAGTGGCCGTGAAATAGACCAGCATTGACGCCACAATTTTTCATCAACAGTAGCAACAGATCAACGACAACGACGATGCCAATGGCAACGACAACAGCACCAGCCCAGCAACACCAACAGCAACACAACCAGCAGCACCAGCACCAAGCACAACAACACCAGCACCAACACCAACACCAACAAAATCACCACAGCTACCACCACCACCAAACCCCACGCCCGTCCGTCCCCATTTCCGACGCCCCTTCCCGTAGTGCCAAGCCAGACACTTCCCAGGGACGTGGCTCCCCCATACACAAACGACCGCGCGTTGCAACCTTGCGCCTTGCCTCGCTTCATCGCTTTCGCCTCGTCTCATATTTACAGCTGTGCCCTCACTTTAATCGCTTTGGCCATCCTTTTGTTGCCGCGGCTGACGCGCCGCATGATGTCGTCTTGACTCGTGCCGACGAAAGGCTTGCAGAAGCGGTGGTTCACCCTGAACTGCTCGTTCTCGTTCATGAATACCACCAGCCGGTCACCAGCCTCCTCGAGGCTCCGCTGGAAAGCGTGATCGGGCACAACACAAAACAGCACAGCACAACACAACGGAAGGCAGAAGGCAACACACACAAAAAAGAAACGCGCATGGACACGCGCACGAGCAGGGGACGTGGGGGAGGGGGAGGGAGGACAACGTGAATTTTCCCGACGAAAAAATCGATTTCCCCGTTCGTGCCCCAAGAATGCCATATTGCCTTGCAGCGGCAACATCATCACCCACACCACCACTACCACCAATGGCAACAAGGCCACTCGCCCCTGCCCCCCCGTCCCCGCCCGCCCCATCCAACACACCTGAAATCCGGCGCCGTCTGGCTTGACGACCAGCGCCGGCCACCACGGGAAGCCGTGGAGCCTCGCCCACACGATCTCCGAGGTGGAGGAGCAGCGCACATGCAACGCTTGGTTTGTGGCCAGATCCTGGAGCGACACGCAGCACGCGGCAGGCAGCACGCAACAGAGGGCAGGCGGTAGGGGACCGGGGGGGGAGGGGACGAAGGCGAACGCTAAGAAGTAGATCCTGGCAGTGATCAAGCTTCTACCCTTCCAAAATTGCATAAGGCGAGGGTCGTCTGAGCATAACCACTGATATAATATACAAAGTTGAGAATCGACCATTCACTCGGTCGACCTCACAGCAGAGACGCAATTTATGCATCATAACAATTTCATACAAAACACAAAAAAAACACGCAAAAACACGAAACAAGTACTGCCGTTTTTCATACCCGCCGAATCAGCGCCTTCTCTTGCATGTCCTGGTCCTGCAGTATCGGCAGGACCCCCGAGGCGCTCGCGACGAGGGAGTAGATCATCGTCGCCACGCCGGCGAGGGTGCGCGAGGCGAGCGTCTCCGCCCGCCACGACTCCCGATCCGCCGCGTCCACGGACAGAGCCCCCTGCGGGAGGAAGCGCGTCAAGTCCACGCACGGAAGCATCCGAAAGCCACGCACGTTAAGACCCACGAACGTCGCGAACGGAAGCAACAAACAAATAATCATGTATGTAAGCATCACGGAAGTCACGAACGGAAACATCACGAAAGAAAGCAAAACCCAAACGGGCCTGCTCGCCACACTGTGTACGCACATATCGCACAGCTTCAGTGTTCAGCGCAGCCAAAAAATAAGCCCCTCGCACTAACCAATGCACGACAAATAGTTGGGAGGAGGGCGGGGGCTGGTCGGCCGTGATCGAACGGCACCGGCCGGAACTCACTCTTTACAGCATTGCAGCAAACCTAAGTATGTGCAAACGACCGGCTCTCAGGACACCGCGAACGGTCCCTCTGAGGGCATAACGACAGAGCTGCACACATCTACCAGCCGGCGGACGAAGCATAGGACATCGAAGGATACCATAACATCCAAACGGACAGCATACCACACAACAAGACCGCATACGACACAACAGGACAGCGCACGACACAACAGGGCAGCGTGTGACATCAAAGGACAGCGCACGACACAAAAGGACATCATTCGACATAACAAAACACAGCATACAACAGCATACGACTGCCGCTGTTGCTACCGCCGCCGCCGCCGCCGCCGCCCCTGCCTGTTTTCCGCCTTGGAGACGCAAAAAAACACTGCGACAGATCCCGCCGCCCGTCACACCTGTAGCTCCGCCGACATGTTCGCCATCGCGATGCTCTCGCGCTCCATCTCCCACCGCTTCTCCGGCTCCACCTCCTCTTCCTCTTCTTCCTCCTCTTCTTCCTCCTCCTCTTCCTCCTCTTCGTCCTCCTCCAGCTTCGGTGGCGCCTGCTTCGTTTCGACCATGTCGCCGCCATCCAGAGAGGTGCGCGGTGTAAACAGCGGGCGCAGCGGGCCGACCGGACGGACGGACGGGGGTGCGGACAGGAATGAGCATTGGAAATGGCGAGGGAAGTCTTGCGGAGGTGATACCACATCCTAGATGCGCAGATGCTACATATGTGCCCGCGCGTCGCCTGTAAGGTATAAACCTTGCGGAGGGAGGGGAGTGAGGACAGAAAGTCATCGACGAACGCTGACTCCCCCTGGACAAGACCACAGCTTTCGATGAGGCAACAGCCTGTAAGGTATAAACCTTGCGGAGGGAGGGGAGTGAGGACAGAAAGTCATCGACGAACGCTGACTCCCCCTGGACAAGACCACAGCTTTCGTTGAGGCAACAGTATGGGCAAGGATCGAGGCATGTGCCGTGTCAGAACGCACGCCACCTGGAGCGCCGGTGACGCGAGAAACCTACCGGCCGTTGAGCGACTCCATTCGGCCACACACGTACGCATACGTGCACACGCACGCACGCACCGCGGCCAAAAAAATATAAAACGCTACGTATATGGGGTAGGCAGGGTTGTCAGCCCGCGCAGTTAGCCCGACAAGCTCAACACAACCGGGCATGTATAGCGGGCGGCGACACAGCGCCCCCAGTGCGGATCGGGCGCCGCTGGCGCCGCCGCCGCCGCCGCCGCCACCGCTGCTGCTGCTGCTGCTGCTGCTGCCAACACATACTGCTGTACACGAGGGGGGGTCAATCGTGCGTAAACGGATGAACCAAACCGGGGGGAGGAGAACCTACATACACACACGCGGCGGCGACGGCAGCAGCGAGGCGAACTCGCCCTCGTCGGCTGCACGAAACTAAAGAAACAATAAAACGCCTGAAGCACCCTGCCGGAAGAAACGAGCCAACCCACCGCGACGGCCTCTTCCCCCACCTCACCCCCCCACCCACCCCCCCCACTTGCACCCACTCCACCCTCCCCTCCGTCTCCCCTACCAGTACTGGTCGAAAAACGCCGCGCAGAGCAACTTACCGTCACTTCCGCCGCCTCCGCCTTCGCCACGCCGGGGATGAGAGCAATCGCGGCGGCCACAGCAGCGGCAGCCGCAGCAGCCGCGGCGGCGTCCTCTCTCGTCGCCTCCAGCTCCGCCTCCTTCTCCTTCTTCGCCTCAGCCGGATTTTTTACGACCGCGGCACCTCCCTCGGCGCCGCCGTTGCTATCATTGCCCGCAGACGTACTGTTATCGCTACCGCCACCGCTGCCGCTGCCGGCAATCTCTTTCTTCGCGACTGTCTCTCCCTTCGCAGCTGCCTCCGACTTCGGGGATACCCCGGCCGCCACAGGCGACCCGCCACCTTTAGCCGCGTCGCCACTGCCACCGCTATCGCTCTTCCTGTCGGACACGCCAGGAGTGGAGAAATCCTTAACCGGGGGGGCGGGGGCAGCGGTGGAGGCGGGAGCGCGGGTGTCTGTCTCCGCCTCTGCCTTCTTTTTTGGCTTCTCAGCGACATCAGCGGCGCCAGCTCTGTCCTCTGATCCAGCATGAGCGGGCGACTTCGAAGGATGCGGCTCCGTCGCGGCTTCTTCGACCTCCATCGGGTAAACGCTACTTTTGGCGCCGACTGGCGACCTTGTCGCTGTCGCTGTCACCGCCACCGCTGCCGGAGAAGAATAACGAGGAGAGGAAGACGCAGCGGCCGTTTTCACCGGGCTGTCACGGGTGCTGGCCGCTTCGCTTTTGACCTCTCCTTTCGCCGCAGGTCCTCCCTGCTCCTTCGCGACGGCGGCGGCATCAAGCCTTGGATTACGGCTACCTTCCGCCGCCGGCACCACTACCGTCCCCGCTACCACCGCCGCCGCCACAGCCACCGCCCCAGCCCCAATCGCCGACACCTTACCGACAACGGGGCTACCAACACCTACTGCCACCGCTCCCTTTCCAACTCCGGCACCATCTTTACAATCCCCGCTCCCCGCCATCGCTACCGCCGCCGCCGGCACGGTGGAGGGTATCACACCATCCGCACCCGGACTAACCACATCGGCGGCGGTGCTTCGGACTTGCGCATCGCGGTCGGTGTCGTCACCAATTCCTTTGCTGTCACTGGCAACCGCACACGCAGGCGAAGGCCGTGATGGCGACGAAGCGGGGAGCTCTTCCGCGCCGTCAGGCTTCTCGCCGCCCACTGCCGCCCCCGCGGAGTCGCGGCAGGGAGCAGGGGCGCTGCTGCTACTTCCGCGCGCCGCACCGTGCCCCCCGCGACCGCTCTCCTCTTTCTTCTCCAGGGTCGGCGGAAGCTGCTCAGATTTCTCGAGTGCCCGCTCCAAAACCTCACTACCTTTTCGTTCATCGGTAACGATGCCCTGCTTGCCGCCGGTCGAGGGCGGGCCAGACGAGGCGCTATTCGCCGCCCCCTCTGACTTCTCCAAAGCCGCCGCCACAGCCTTATGCCCAGGCCCAGATGCACCGGCAGAGGCTGCCGACAGCTCGCCGGTATCTGATACGCCCTTCTCGCCCCTGCTATCTCTAGCGGCACTCGACGCCGATGCCGACCCGGCACCGATCTCTGCCCCTTCTGCTGCTGGCGGGGTCGCACGCCCGGCGACACCCCCGGCAGCAGCAACCGGATCGTGGGCCGAAACGGCACCCCCAGCCGCCGTGACAGTCACCGCCACCGTCGCTGCTGCTGCTGCTCCTGCAGCCCCTTCTCCTGCTCCTGCTGCTGCCACCACAGGCCCCGAGGCGGTGACCATCGCCGCCGCAGTCGGCGCTGTGGCCGCCTGCGCCTGCTTCGCCGCCTCCTCTACGGGAGCCTGTCCTTCTGCCTCCGCAGCCGCCGCAGCCGCCGCAGCCGCAGCAACAGCAACAGCAGCGTCCGCCGCCGCTTTCGTCGCGGCACGCCTCGCCATCTCCCGCCCACCCTCCCTCTTCTTGGCTACCTTTCGCTTGCCCTTGGAGGTTGGTCGCGGGGAGGTCCCCTTAGCTGCCCCACCGCCACCTCCAACCCCGGCGCCGCCGGCGCCGCCTGCCGCCAGGCCGGCGTCGTCTTCTCCTCCACGGCGCTCACGATCTCTCCCTCGTCGGCGCTCGCGGGCCTGCATCTTGAGGAAGCTCCAGTCGTACGGGCTATTCCAAGACACGTCCTCGCCGTCCGCGACCACCATGGTCGACCAGTCCATCGCGAGATCTCCCATCATATCGCGCGTGCACACTGTTGGGAGGGGAAGGGAGGGGGGGGGGGAGGAGGGCGGAGAGAGAGGGGGGCGTATCTGAATTTTTAACATTTGAGCACTATAGAAATCTCAACGTGACGATTTTTTTTTTAGCACTCTATAG